>VIGT01000023.1:0-13802 GCA_026686915.1 Exbucklandia tonkinensis | reverse complement strand
AGGCTTGACCTAGTAGAAGTGGTATAATTAGTAACTCAGTGTAGATAGAACAAAATCCAAGACAAGGAACAACCAGCCAAAGTTGAAGATGGTGGTGGTCACTCAAATATCTCCTCAATAAAGGCGAAACGTCGACTTTGAGAAAAGCCCTTTTAGAGATGCTCCTTAACAGGGAAGAAGAAAGAAGAGAAGGTTCCATCGGAACATTAGATTAAACTACCGGACGATAGGACGATATAACGTTTTATAGGAACATCGTACGCTCTCTTCCTCTTTAGAGTGGTTACAGGCTGGTGTCCCTAATGAGCTACCCTCTTCGGCTTTGGTACAGCGATGGTACCCCTTCCATAAGGAAATACCTTAACTTATAGGAGTACTTAAAGGTTCGGGGACATAGCGGATACTATTGAAGTTATTACTTGTCCCTTACACCTTCTATCTTTGTTAACGGGTGGTGGACAGAAGGAGCTAACTTCTCGCAGGGGTCTAGGCATTAAGGAGTTAAAGGTAAGGGACCACTTACGCCCCGCGTACTTGTTACAGGGACGTCACCCCTAGAACAGCAGGAAACAAAGGAGCTACTAACAAACAGACGAATCGGCGATCGCTAATACGGCCGCTAAAAGAAGAACAAAAGAAGCAATTCCTTTATGAGTTACATGCCTCCTTACAGCAGGAGAAGATACTTCATCTGTTAGTAGTTACAGAAGCCCTAACGCAGGAACAGCAACTGACTTGCAGCTTTCTTACGAGGACATAACCCTTATGACAAAAAGCAAGGGTGCTCGTAGATCAGGGCAGTCACAATAAGACGATACCCCGATCGGAACATCGTCTGCCCATACTGTTACACAGAAATAACACCCTTGATTAAGGAAAATATATTCAATATTACTTACATGATCAGACGAATCCCCGACAAGTCCTATTACCAGGACCGATACAAAAAGAAGATCAAGGGGTCGGATCCAAGGGTAGCCACAATAAGGCCGATAGGGAAGGAACAGGGAAAGCGCAAACGGGAGCGCCCTTCTAAAAGGAAGGGGACGGGAGTGGCAACTGCTCTATTCATTAAGGGAGTTACCGCCTCTTACCCCTCTTTTCGTTACGGTATGCCCATGGGTTAAAAGTAAGCATCCATTCATTCCATTACTCGGGGGGTTTGACAAAGGACCGGTCTATTCATTCATTAATCACTGGTCATTCACGCTTTCCCGCAAACAAC
Source organism: Exbucklandia tonkinensis (assembly GCA_026686915.1). Taxonomy (NCBI): domain Eukaryota; kingdom Viridiplantae; phylum Streptophyta; class Magnoliopsida; order Saxifragales; family Hamamelidaceae; genus Exbucklandia; species Exbucklandia tonkinensis. The sequence goes on along the minus strand of VIGT01000023.1, from coordinate 12,577 downwards.
GGATTGGGGGTATTCGGGAATTACTGGGCATTGGCCAGTTAGAACGAAAGCAAAAGATTGGGGTATACATCATCCAGTCCAGACATTCACGCTTCGGACGGAAACAGCAGACTGTTCGATTCATTAATCCATTACTGGCTTTGGACTTGAGCTTCATCCAAGGTCTTGAAGAGCCTTCCCTTGACCCCCAGCCGTGAACAGGAAAGAAGACAGAGAAAACAGCGGATGATACACCGACAAATTCAATATGCATAAATAAGACAAGCGACTATTAACGGAAAAACGACAAACAGGAGGTGTAGCAAGCGAACGATACGCCGACATTCCCCATTACTAGAGCTAGAGCGAATAAAAGCACGAATACCAAAGACCGACAGCGGAAGACATCAACTCTTACTTGCTTTAACGGACTTGGCTTTAGCAGCAGCCGCAAACTCCGTACTTGCTCGAAACCTTCGAACTGAAGCAGCAACCCAATCCAACTGATTGAACGGGTGTACGAGTTACCTAATCTATGACTACCCTTCGCTTCAATCCGCCTCTCCTCCCTAAAGAGCTTACAGGAAAGGAAGTCAAGCTACAGACTCAAAGAAGGAAGGAAGGATCAAACTGCGGACGATAAGCCTTTTTATTGTAGCATCGTCCGTTTCATATGCTCGGTACCGGACTCATGAGTTGATGATCTTTCACCGCTCTCCCCTTGAGTGAAGAAAGTCAAGAAGAAAGGTATAGCCACTAATCTCTGTCATAAGGGAAGTGAATGAGGATTTTCCTGACCAACTTACCCTGTACTCGGCCTAGTGAACTAAAGATCTCAGCTGTCTGATTAAGCGTTGGTATAGCTTTCCATGTTGGCGCCCGCGTATCCCCTGGTAGAGAGGGAGATGGGGCAACCAGGGACAGATCTTTCAATAGGTAGAATGGCGGACTATGAGCCGATCAGTATATCGTCCGAGAGGACGTAAGTGGATGATCTTATGTTTCACTGCTCCCCCCTCGAGTGTACAAACTCAAGTAGGAATGAGTGGGCCCAGGGTGAAAGACGAACGAACCCGTCGTGCAACACTACCCCTCCCGGAATTCATCCTTGTCAACAGAGCATTCATCGGCCAAAAGGTCGGTAGTGCTTACCAAGTCGGTTCCCATGTCATCCCTTGTAGAAGGGGAATAGTAGGAATCCAGGGCATATACCTAGTTACTAAAGCCCTCAAGCGACCCTTAATGTTTCCAATAAGCGTCATAATTGATTCCATATCGCCGGGAGGGGCGACCATTGACTCGAACAGGGATCTATCAATCTTCTTCGCTTTAATCACTACTTTTGATAGCGGGAAGAAAGACAAGTATATCTGGACCACAGCTCTATCGTCTCGGTTATAAATCAACCGGTGATGAAAAGACGGAATAAGACGAGGGTACCCTTTCCTGGTAAGAGAGACTGGAACTGGAAGGGAATCATATTCATCACCCCCATATGCCCTTTGAAGGCAGGAGGCGCACTGTTTTAAGTACAGTGCAGTGAATAAATATCCAGATCGCGAGGGAAGTCCCACGAAAGAAATCAGCAAGCAAGAGAGCACACCAACCAACCTTCTAGGGATGTTTCATAATTCCTTCCTGCCCTAGCTGCAGAAGAGCTTAGCCCTAGGAGATTCAAACCTTGACTTTAGCCTTTGCTTTATGAAGATAGGAGAAATTAGCCGGAGGGCTATCTCCCCATAGAAGAAATGGGCTATTCAGGACGGCAAAGCGCAAACTCACTTCAAGAACTGAAAGCACAGGGAAGGTATGCCCCTTTTGCACATAAACAAAGAAGCTCCCTAGGAGTAGGACTGCCCTTATCACATGCCTTCCTGGCGGAAGGAATGAATGGAGGGACGCGCAAGCTACTATTACTAGTAAGGCTGATTCCATCAGCTCCTTCGGACCCTTGCTTGCTCCCTGGGGGGAACCCCAAAAGCCACACGGCACTAGCTCGATCTAATTCGTTCTAATTCAGTATTTAGTGTTCTAAACCCTACAGGCAAGGAGCTACATGCCTCAGGCTTTCATTCCACTAGCCTTATTACACTACCAGTACAGAAAGGAAGATCTTTGTGAGGCCTTACCCTAATTCCTCTCTCTAACCTTAGCTCTTCGACTAGCTACAGGAACAGCAAGAACTGAGAGATAGAATTCATTCTTATCTGGCCTTACCTTCTATAAACTTCCAGTAAGAACAAGGTTTTTCTTACTACTCTTTGCCTATTTGCCCTTACGCTCCTCACTCCAGAACTCGAGGAAGAAGGGGACGAGAAAGAAGCAGGACGTGGAAAAAAGAAGAAAAGCCTATGATGCACAGAGTGGCAACTCGAGATCACTCTTCTTTTCACCTGACTAAAGGCTTTGTTATTCAGCAGGGACAGGGTCTGGCCCAAGCAGTGGTGCTTTAGCCTGCCTTACTCATCTATGAAACAGATGAGAAAGTGGGAGAATGCGGTGTCATGACTTTTTCCTTGAAAGGCATCCTCTGTTGACGAATCCATTTTGAGCCTACGATTCCCCTGAGAATGGATCTCTCATTTGGACAAGAAGGCTGTGAAAAAGGATTCCAAATCAGGCTTTCCTCACTTGAGTAGGAAGCTTTTCAGAAAGGAGGATATCCTGAGCCAAGCACAAGCAGTAGTCTCAAAGAGTGATGCAGTTGGATCAAGAAGGCCGAAAGCCGGGCAGTAAAGCTCACGTTGTCGACCTCTTGTCCGTCAGTGAGTGATTCCTCGTATGTGTAAAGGCTGGTAGACCGTCTCATCTCTTTCCCCAAAGTGGCGGATCGAACTTCGATCATGTTACGAGAGTGGATTCAGTTGGTTCCATCGGTCATTCTGCGAACCTGAGAGCTATCACTTACTGGTCAATGAAAGTGGGGTCAGTTTCACTCTTCTTCGGAACTTGAAAGTAAAAAAGAGTCTCATGCACTTGCTTATGGAACTCTTGCTTCAAAGAATCATCCTCAAGAATTACAACATTGGCTTCTTGCTCATCAAAGGCTTCGGCCCTTAGAAAACAAAAAGAACAATCTAATGATGGACAGCTTGCATCAGTGCTGAGGCTTGTTCCCCGGAGTGTTATCCTCTCTTCCCAAGAAAGAGGGAAAATGGCTGTGATTCAATATGAAAAGGCCAGCACTCACTCTTCAGATAATATCTATCTGCCGTCAAGGCCACAATGTAATAACCAAGGGGCCTCGCCTCCAGAGTCAGATTGGGGAGACAACTCCTTCAAGGCTTTTACTTACATTCCGAGGAAGACTTTCCCAGCAACAGAAGAAAAGATTGCGAGGTACTTCGATAGCATCAAAAAAGTACCTTCCAGCTCAGCTTTGTCATCTAGCTCGGGCAGTTCCAAAAGAAAAAGAGGGCCCGACGACGAGAAGACTCCCAGAAGGTCTCCAAACAAATATCGCCCTAGAAGGCGTAGGCATGGAGCGAATATAATCACCTCTTATGTAACTTCTATCACTAATCCCAGGGGGGAGCAACAAGACGAGCCTTCCCCTTCATCTACACAAGCTTCCCATGATCCAATTTCATCAGCCCAAGTCACTGAGGATTTGCCTTCGCGGGTCACTCGTTCCCAGGGGCAAGCCCCGGCTCAAATGCCTTTGCCACCGCAAAGAAGAATCTTTAAACCAAAATCCACCCCAGCAAGGAAGGAAGTGATCCTGCATCCTTCAAGAATTCCAGGCTAGGAGCCTCGATTGATCCATATCACAAATTATCCCCAAAGGAGTCGGAGTCCGGCTCCGTCAGAAGAGGACTCAGTCTCCTCACCGAGGTCTCAGTCAGAATCGTCAGAAGCTTCAGCTAGCTCATTTCCTTCACAACGTGGGCTAGTTTTATTACCCGCAATGACTACGACCGATTCATCTCCAGTCCCTTCCGTCGTACAGACAGTGGAAGAACAACTGGCGGAAATTAGGGCAGCCTTGGCCCGACAAAATGAGATTATAGCACAAAAGGACGCCGAGATTGCAGCCCCCAAACCCCAATTAAATGCAGCCTATCGGCCTCCTACATTTGAAGAAATTTGGCATAAAAAAGAGCTGAGTTGGCTGCTCTGGAAGCACTGATAGCTGCCTCAACTCCTTCAACTTCTGCACCTCCCGCTTTTCAGCCTTATGTTCCAGCTGCACAAGCAACAGCACCTCCACCTGCTCAGTCAGGTCCATATACTTCCGCACAGTTTGTCACTAAGGAAGAATTGGATGAAAAACTCAGTTAAAAAAAACCCAAAGAATGCAGGAACAATCCAGCCTTATCACAGTCCATATCCTCCATATCATGACACGGTTCCTTATCCACCAGGGTACCAAATCCCACCATTTTCTATGTTTGATGGGAGAGGTTGCCCTAAAAGACACTTATCTCATTTCATTACCGCTTGCCGGGACACTGCCACAAATGGGTCTTTGCTATTGAGACAATTTCCCCTTTCCCTCGACGGTCCCGCCTACGAGTGGTATGACAATCTCAGGCCCGGGTCCATATCAAGCTGGAAACAGATGCAAAGGGCTTAGGCAAGCACTCGGGTCAGCGGATCAGCTTAAGAAAGCAAATCAAACAAAAATGTCTTCCGTCTTAGATTGTTTCCGTCCTTCTTCCTAGTAAGTGAGAGTGGTTGAACCTAGACCAGCCTTTCTCCCTTCAAGCTCCCTTCGCCAAAGAAAAGGGCTGATAAGAGAGATAAGCTATCCCTTCCCTCTTCTGCCCCGGGTGAAGGCTTTACCCCTTTATTGGCAGCTGGGACTGACCCATACTGACGGAAGGCAAATCGGAACTGGCGGGATCCAAGCTGACCTTGTGATCCTTTAACAAAGACACCTTTATATGGGTTTAACACATAGTTGATGGTTGACTTAGTTGAGGAAAGGAAGACAGCAAGAGCAAGCACTGGGACTGGGCGGTCTATCGCTGGCTAGGGCGCTTTCGGAAGACCTTCGCCTCTTATAGGTATGCAGGACGAAACCCGACTGATTGAGACTGGCTGGAGGGCAAAGAGTAAGTTAAGAAGATTCAGTAATTCAAACCATTCAGTAAGAAAAAGCTGTCCTTATCCTTAACGGGATTCTCTTCTTTCCGCTATGCCGTCGAAGCGTAGATCTGCTTTCAGTTGGTCTCGTTGAACCAGTGGATTCAGATCTTTGTCAAGCTTCCTTCTTCCTTTTCCCTTGACTTGATTGAAAGCTCAGCTTCCTTGTTCTTCCTTGACTTCTCAGTCAAACTCTTCCTTCTTCCTTAGTGTAGTAGTCTCGGAAGCCTTCAACAAGTAGGGCATTGATCGCTCTTAGTCGGATGGCTGTCCTCACATACAGGATTGGGAAAAGAAAAGATTACCTCGGAAGGCCTTATTACTAGATTAGGGGAGAGGGAAGAGTAAGATGGATGGATTCTCTCTTCTTTGGAAGGCAAAAGCCCTGCTGGACAGGTAGAGCACTCAATGGGCCTCTTGCCCCGGTAGAGGGTCGAAGTGGAAGGTCCTACAGCCGAAGCCGTGGGAGCATGCGTGGACCATAGTCGCGAGTCTGTTTATAGTACAGTGGCCACTTTCTTTATAGTACAGTGGTTTACTTAGTGAAGGATAAAAGCAGCTTTTAGGGAATCACAAATGGCGACGTCAACTCAACTTTCTTCTCGCGAGACAGAATCCTCTCAACTACGTCGATCCTTCGCTTTGCTTTTTTAGTATCTATAATGTCCTTGAGCTTTGGTAATCATCCTATCTACTACGAGAGAGAGAACCCCCAGGCTTCCTCGAAAGGGGAAGTGCTATGTTCAATCCTTAGACGATCAAGGGAAGGATCAGGCCATTACGCATCAGGGTGGGCGATCAGGCTGATGCATAGCAAGAGTCTTCTTACTGCCCCTTTTGCTTTCATCTCTTTCCCCTAACATAGTAGGTTTGGGCTTTAGCTTTCCGCACTTGAGCAAAATCCATTCTCTTCTATTCAGACTTCCAGCTCAGGCCTCTCGCAGGGAAGGTCACATGGAGGATTAGGATTGGGAAATTTCTTACTTTTACTGACTCTCTTCCGAAAGGAGTACGCCAAAGGATGGAACCTATACTGCGAAGATCTCTATCTATCTCGTAACCTCCTGTCTTCCTAAAGATTGATAAGGACAAAAAAGCATGGACATGGATTAGATGTATCCTGGCACATGCTTCTTCAAGTCAAGTAATCCCGTAGCGAGACCTAAAGCTTTAGCGTCTATCCCATTCCTCTATGCCATTCCTATCCTATTTAGGGGAGACAAGACTCAGTCGGTTTCAGAGCTAAGTCGCTTTCTTTTTTAGGGGAGAACGAGAACGAAGGAAAAGTCTGATAGGTCAGTTCATCCTATCCCTTCTCAGTGCATGGCATGGTCAGGGTCCCGTATGTGGGTCTGCCCTTTCTGCCTTTTCCCGGAATTATATGATCGTTGGTGAAATAGTGTATGGGGACAGGAAGAAGCGGAATCAATGTCTTCCTCTGGCCTTTCTAATCTTCTCCTCCCTCCGGTCGCCTTCTGCTCTCGCTCAGGCTTGCCTCCGTCCTTTCGCTACCCTTCCCCTTCTGCTTCTTCCCCTTCCCCTTCTGCTTCTTCCCCTTCTTCTTCTTCTCCTTCTTAGCCTCTGTAGGGGATCTCTTAGACCAACTCCATGGTGCTACCACCTTCTCAAAGATTGATCTTAGAAGTGGATACCATCAAATTCGAATGAGACCGGGAGAGAAGGCAAGTGATTTGCTCTTTACCTTGACTACAGCCGGGAGACGCAGGGAAAACCTATTACTTAAAGCAGCTGTTATTGGACTTTCGTCCTGGTCCCTTACCCTTAGCTTTTGGCAGGTTCGATACTATACTCCTTGCTTTCAGAGCTGGAAAGCAGAAGACAAGGGTAACACAGACTGAAGTAGACTATGGTCCTTCCTTACATAAACTTTCATGTTAGTGCGCAACATCTCTTTCTTTACGAGACTAGCAGAGATAGACTGACGGAGATCCTATAAAGTTCGTATAGACAGTGGGGGTGGGGAAGACTATTCCCCAATAACAGAAAGCAGTGCTAGAGAGAAAGAAGGACTTTCCACAGTAAGCGGAGATCCTTGTTAGTAGGGAAGGGAAGAGTTGATCATAACCATTAAGAGCAGTGGAAAGAAGAAGACTCTCGTGCCAAAGAAGAAGAAAGACTAAAGTACTATAGCTTCTCCCTTTCCTTTCTCTAGGAATGAAATCCAATTGGGGCTTTCTCGATCTATTCCGTTGATTGAAGAGACACTTCCAGCCCTTGCGGGAAGATCGATGTAAGTGCTTGAACCGATTTCTAAGACCTTCTTTGGTACGAGGATTGGTTGCCTTTTCTTACATTTTCATCTCGAATTTCCTCACTGGCTTTAGAAAGCCACCTGCTGTGTGTAGTCTTTGACCTGCGGGAATGGAAGACATAGAGTCTAGAAGAAGATCCTCAATGGCAGCCGAAATGAAATAAGAGAAGAGACTCCAGCTCCTGAAAAAACAAACTTGATGGAAGGCTTGCTTCTGGCTAGCCTGTCCTTGTGACTGACCGACTTCTTTAGTTTTTTGTTATGAGTGGACCTTTGATTTGAAGATTTTCATTTGAGAAGAGAATGGGAAGAAAGTCACCAACCTTACCGCTTGTCATTGAAGGAAGTAGAAGGCAGTCCCTTAGCCTGAAGCTTAGATCCGTGGGTGAACTTTCTGCCATCTATTCGGACTCCCCTTTTAGGAAGTGGTGGGGGACTCGAAAGAAAGAGAGAAATTGCAGTTCCTCGGAAGGATAGGTTTCGTTTTCAATCTTTCTTATATATCAGTAGTTGTTCTCTAGCGTATCTAGCTATAGCTTGGGGGGCTACAAGCACCCGAATAGTATGATCCAACATCTCCCAATGGGGACAATCAATGAGAAAGCTGCCGGACTTATTGAGCTAGAAGTACAGCAAAGGGCAAACCCTCGGGAACTATAACAAAGGAGATTCCTGGGGTATTGATGAGGACTGCCCGGATACCATTCCTGCGGAATGCAGGAGAGGCAACCCCACCCACCTTATTTATTGAACTCGAAGGCGCGACAATTGAGAATGACTTTGGCGCGTGGGACAAAGGGGGCGAATGAGAAAGAGGCCCGCCTGAGGGCAAGACCAGGAAAGCAAGCACCCGTTCGGACATATGAATAGGCGATTTGATACTGGGAAATACATAAGACCAGTCCTCTATTGCGGAAGGAATGCCCAACTTCGGAGCTAAGCTCAGCTGGGATCAGGATTTCACACTCTGCCAAACGCAAAGCGAAATACCAATTATGAAACTAACTGTTAGCCAAGGAGAAGAACCCCCTCCCGGGGGGGGAATAGCACCCATGTCAGGGAAGAGCACCCGTTTCTCTTACTATATTAGTAGGGCACCCTACTCTTTCCTGTAGGAACAATAAATAGCCGACTAGTCTGTTACACAATCTTATGGTATATCCGGGGTCTTTTCTTTCCTTTATGCTCTATCTGGTGTTGAATTTATTTCCCTAATTCCCCTTGTTAGCGCAATAGGAGTTCCTTCTGGATCGACTGCCGAGGTCGAAAGGACGGATCCTATTACTTTGGAATGGTCTAAGTTGCTCCAGCTCTCTCTTTCGTATACGACATTTAGTACTGCCTAAAGGCAGGAAGAGAGGACTTCTTATCGATACTTCTTACAGCACGTATTTTTTAGGATAGCTGGAACTGGCCTTAGAGAACTAACAGTAAGGAAATAAAGCTAGATCTAGAAAGGTAAGATCTATCTCTTCTCCTACGCTCTGCGATAGAAGCCCTATTTGATTAGCTACAGGAATCGGGAGGGACAAACTAACGAAAGAACCAGGCTTACATCTAGCTATCAAACATCAAAGAACAACAAAAGCAACCTCATCTATTCTTATATATCCTATCTGTTATTACCTTCAAGCAAGAAAACAGGAAGAGCTAATTGGTTCTTAGCCGGCCTAGCTTCTTCTAAACCTAGCAAGAGGAGCTACTTGCCTCAGGGGAAAGTCCTAGAACCCGCCTCTCTCTATACAATATATTAGACTGAGATAGCTACCTTTCGCAGAGCTCCTAGGATAAGAAGCATCCCTTTTCTTGTCTTGCTTATCCCTCTATCCTTAGCTCTTCGATAGCAGCCAGATTCGATTACAGGAACAACCATGCGCCTAGCAGCCAGATCTCATCCTAGCTAATCTGTCCTAGCTGGCTATTACCCGTAGGAACCTCCAGTAAAGCAAGATGGCTACCTTAAAGAACTTACAGGCAATGAAGGAAGGGTGGTCGTAGATTAGAAGAAGAAGAATCTGAAGGAAGAGGTAGCGAGGGTAGTCGTAGATTAGTCAAAGAAGCCCGAGCGAGAACAGAAGGCGACCGGAGGGAGGAGAAATCAGCCGATAAGTCAGAATCTGAAGAAGCCGAAGGATTAGATCAGAAGGGCTGAACTTTAAAGAAGCAGATGCAGCAAGACGCCTCAAAGTCTTTCTTCCCTATTATCTAAGACATACCAAAAGGTCACAAGGAAGAATCTGAAGAATTGTATGATATTCCGTCTAGCTTTCTCCCCTTCTTTCATATAGCCTACCTGGACTAGAGAAACCTATGCCTCTCTTCCCTTTGGGACACTCCGCCATGGTGAACTCCACAGGGACTTGTCAGAAGAGCAGGGGAAAGCCATCACTCAGGCACAGGAGATAGAAAAAGGCTTCAGTACCCGCATCATCTCCAACAGCAGCCATCGAACCCTTGCCCAGATCATAAATGGTAGCTTCGGTTCAGTCACATCGGTCACATCTTTCGATGCTTTGAATCCTTGCTATCTAAATCTTAAGCTTTTTCATTTGCCAAGAGGTACTGAGTGAAGGACCGTAGACGCCTCTCCGCTGTCTATGCTATGGCCGCCTGACTCTGTAGTACAACAACAGACGGTCTCTCCACCATTCATTCGCAGAAGCTAGAATCTTCAAAAAAGAAAGACGCTTCTGGGAGGAGCAGGCTTTCGACTTCTTGGCCGTCCTAAGGCCTCGCTCAAGGGCAGACTGAACTACCTTATTCAGATCTTATAGACTGAACTATCCTATTAAGAGAGATCTTATGGGGTCGAAACTCTTTTATTACGATCTTATGGCGACTCATTACTTTGATGACGCGACCGGACCTTTCCGATCGACTAGCCTTCGAGTTCTGCTTGGGTGGCTGGAAAGCACTCAACCCCCGTATGGGAAGGGAAGACTAGTTGATTGGCTCAGGGGGCAAGTTCAGCCGAAGGATCTCCTGCTTCCACCGAAGTTAGGTGATTATGGTGCGAGCTTCTTCTCTGAGGATCACGAGCAACTCCTAGAGAATCATCCAAGGGAAGACTCATCCAGTGGCTCGAGTGGGTGAGCTGCTATAGTACTCACTGTGCGACGGCAAAACTCTCCCATCAGCCGATCATTGGATTGATCAACGGGCAATGCAGGCCCCACGTATCTGAAATCTCGGCCCCCCAAACCATTCCCTGAATTTGAAATCCTCCATGGAACGGCTCCTCAGTACATCACCGATCTTGCGGGTGCCATTCCCAATCCCAAGATCTAGGCTTAAGTACCTCATCACTAAAAGGGGTCGGGAATGGGTCAAGTGGGAATTGATTCGTTTAAGTTTCCGAAGTCAGTTCGCCTAGTTTGAGCACCTTCGCTGTAGAAGCATCTCTTTCTGACGCTAAGCGCAAAAGGCACTCGAAGTTTGCAAAGAATGGAAGAACCTCCCCCTGTAGGGGCAGAATCTGCAAGGGATGCAGAGATAAGGGTTATGAAAGAAACCATTGATGAGTTACAGAATTCGTTCAGAAACATTGCAGTTCCACCACTAAATCCTCCTCCAGTTCAGCAAATACCTCCACCACCACCACCGCCTGTGGAGCAGGTAGAGGCAGTTCCTGTTCAGATAGCAGGAAACACCACCAATGCTGATCATAAACCAAGCTCCTGAAGTTGTTAAGAAAGAGCAGGTTGACAAGGATGGAAGATTGGAAAGTATAGAGGGTCCGAAGGCGTCTTCTTTGAAGACCAAGGTAGCTTGTCTCCTTTGGAAAAACATCTTTCTCCAGTCTCAGTTTGTTCCCTGAACTGGAACCTCCTCCTCGAGAAGGCCCCCTAAGAAGAAGAAGAATCAGCAGGATGGTCGTAGATCAGAAGGGTAGTCGTAGATTAGTCAAAGAAGCCCGAGCGAGAACAGAAGGCTTTCTAAGAAATCTGAAGAAAAGTCAGAATCTGAAGAGAAGGCTAGCGAAAGGAGGGAGAGGAAGGGTAGTCGTAGATTAGTCACAGAAGCCCAAGAGAGAGTTCAGCGAGGCGTATCATCTAAAGTAGGACTTTCATGCTAATTTGAATATTCCGTTGACAAGGCCTCTGTCTAAGCAGGAAAATCAGGAGGGGTAGCGAGAGGCTTAAAACTATTCCATCTAAGCCATCTTTCTTTAGAAAAGAATCGACATCTTTCATTTTCCATCCACGAATGTTAATGCTTCGATATCAATTAATTTGGGGACATTGCCCAGTTCTTATAACACATCTATTATAACAATAAGAACAACTGCATCTGGGACAGAAGCTGGAATTGGATCGATGAGTACCCTTCTTTTGCCGATGCGACCTCGCCGGAGAGGGAGAATGAATTAGCAACCGATCCCTCCCTCCGGTCGCCTCCCTTGCAGCCCTTGAGAAAGGGGATTCCCCAGATTCGACTGGGATCCCGATCTCTTCTTTCTGCGAATGTGCCTGCGTCTGTTTATGTTCTTTTTTTTAGATAGAATAGAAATGTAGCTTCGTTCGGAACAATCGGCTTCGGGGATAAACGGAATCTCTTGGTTAGGCGTCTGCCGATGCAGATGGAAATTCGTTAGAGGGACCAGCGCATTCGACACAGTATAGAAATTATGGTTTTAGACCAAGGTATGAGTTTTTATACTCGTCATTACGAAGCCAGAAAGAATAGGCGCGTCTAGCCGTATTGCCCGCGCCTTTAGCCAGGAGAGGGTTTTGGAGAAAGATAGGTAAGCGGTAAGCCGCAAAGGAATTCTTTTTTCTGGAGAGAGGGTCCGAAGGAGAGAAAATGTTTCATTTAATATTAATATAAGGAGAGCCGGCTTCAAGCAAGGCTATAGTGCGTTCCCAAGCGCGAAAGGATAGAGAGTTTGTCCAGAGAGGGTCAAAAGGGGCAGAGCAAACAAAAACCGCCTTGTTTACGTAGTAACCACCTCTAACCCTAAATTTGGCGCTAACTGAGCCGTAGCTGATGAGCTTACTGAGTCAAAGCTCTCACGAGATCTCGTTGGCATTCCCTGTCAAGTAAATGAAAGGCAAGTCAGAAGGCAAGGTTGGGTAAGGTGTGGGAAAGAGTATGAACGAAGCGTATTCTTGACGAACGTAGGTGGGTAAGAGAAGTCCACTAACTTCGTAACTCCGATAAGCCCTTAGAATAAGATCCCTCGTAACACTTAATGAAGACCCTTCTAACGTAATACTTCGCCTGGGTAAGTCCACCAGA
>VIGT01000022.1:0-54273 GCA_026686915.1 Exbucklandia tonkinensis | reverse complement strand
CCTTTAGCTCAAGCTGGAGGATAAAAAGAATATTATTATTACGGGATATCCCTCTTGTTCTATTGTATTCCCTCAGGCTGTAATGCCTATAGTTCCAACTGCCTTTCACTCCTCTTCTCTTCTCTGAATATATTCTAGCTACCTTTCTCCGGCTAACGCGTATCCGTTTTCTTGTACTTATCTTTATTTGTCGAGATTGGCTTGGTCTTCCGCTACGCCCCTAAGCACTAGAAATGTCAGAAGCAAAATCGTAACGTAGAAAAGAGAGGAAAAAAGAAAATGTTTAATATAAGGAGAGCCGGCTTCAAGCAAGGCTATAGTGCGTTCCCAAGCGCGCAAGGGTAGAGAGTTTGTCCAGAGAGGGTCAAAAGGGGCAGAGCAAACAAAAACCGCCTCGCCACCTCTAACCCTAAATTTGGCGCTAACTGAGCCGTAGCTGATGAGCTTACTGAGTCAAAGCTCTCACGAGATCTCGTTGGCATTCCCTGTCAAGTAAATGAAAGGCAAGTCACGGGATCGGGGGATTAGACCGAAGGAGGCTTCAACTTAAAAAAGCAGTCCTATATTGCATGTAGGAAGGGAGATAGGTGGTTCGGGGCATACTTCGATCAATGTTTTGGAACCATCCGAACGAATGTAATTTAACATGGCGACCTATGTGGAATGCCTCGTTAGGCAAATACTAGGCAAATACAATGCAAGACCTGTCACATCAAGGTCAAGACGAAATCAAATCGACTCTGAATTGGATTCTCTAACTACTGAAAGCAAACGGCGAACTAGTGGGTGGCAAGGAGACTATTAGGGAAGGGCCGGAGTTCCACAGCTGATATGGAATTCTATTAAAACTTTCAGTTTCACCTCGCGACTCGGGATACGTGCAAGGAGAGCCAGGTCTTTCAGAGCCTGACGTTACTAATGAGCTCCTTGTGGTGATCTATCTTACGTACGGCATTCATGTGTCATTTTTTCACTTCAGGTACACACGCTACGCCCCTGGTCTGTAACCATTTCTTCAAGAATTTCTTGACTCGAGTTCAGAGGCTATCTACTCCCCTCCTAGAAGAAAAAGCTTCTTATCACAACCTCCTTCCCCACCCCCTCGAAGAACCCCTTCCTTTGAAGCAACCGAACCAACCACCTAACCGTCAGTCTGAGCTCTCTGGATCAGTCAGTCCTTAAGTAAGTCAGTAAATAGTCGTCCCGGTAGTGGAAGAGTCCGATTGCCTAGTAGCCCTAGTGGAAGTGCTTAATGCGAGTGTGATTCTAGCCTATGCTCAGTTCCTACACACTACTCTACTCGGAAGGGATGCTGTGCTCGCATAAAGACCATCAACTTAGTCTCGTCTAATTCTCGCATCTCTCCTCGATCTCAAGTATAGAACCCCATACCATATAGGGATAGGGAAGGGAATATATTCTCCTTTTGAATATGTGCGTGCTTGATCTCATAAAGATCTTAAATTATTTTATACTCTGCCCCTTGAACAGCCTGAAAAAGGGCTTTTTTCATTCTTGTGATGATATCAAAGTTATAGATTGGTAAAGTGCTCAGAGTATGGGTATTGAGCTAACCACCATTCCTTCACCGAAGTGGTTGACGACACAACAGCTAGATTGGCTTCTTTCGTTCGTTTCGTATAGTAAGTGGGGTAAGCTTCGCGCAAGAGCGCTAACAACTGCTTTTGTCATCAGTGGATTCGACATATTCAACAACTGAATCAAAAGCAGCAGATGCCACTAAAGAAAGAGTATATTGCGCATGCCATTTCATTTATATATAAGAAGAATTTCGTGGCTAAGCTAGGGCTACTCTTTTCTTTCTGTTGGGTGAGAACCAGAAAAAAGGAAAGAGAGATAGAGAGGCTTTATCAGTAGGAATAGCGGGAGCTAAAGCATCCGCCATAAGGGCGGAGAAGGCTTGAGTGAGATGATTTCGGCGCTGAAAGGCGATAGCCAAGGTCGGCGGGGTTTTGTTTACCACACTATTAAGCGCTTTCCTGCAAAGGCTTACTAATACTAATAAAAGGGTGGGTTTCATAACCAGGTCAAGCGAACGAACAATTACATATAAATAATGGTAGACGGACCGGCGTGAAATGCTTTTTTCAAGAGTCAGATACCAATATGGTTAGAAGGTTAGCGCACATCGTTCCTCTACTAAGCAAGATAATAGGTAAGTATCCTGCATTCCAGGAGGCAGCAAGCGGGACCGAAGCTCCCTTCTTTGATATGGGCAAGCAAGCGGGTCGGCGTATAATTAGAATTAGGGGTTGGAGGCGGTTTCGGGCTTGTATTGGTCGAAAGAATAAGAGCACAGAGCTTACTGCTTCGAAGCTACATCTCTAAGGGAAGAGGGAAGGGAGCGTCTTCGGTTGAGTAAGACTACTCTCGCTCTATAAGATCCGGCAAGGATCTCCCTCTCTTCCGAATCCTACCCCCCCTTCGCCCCTGCCTCAAGCGCATCACCCCGGTACCGCTGCTCCGGAAACATCAGCTTCTCGTCCTTCTGTTCAACCTCAACAACACGCTGTGCAACCCCCTCTGCACGTGGGGCCGCCCCAGGCGGAAATTCCGCAGCAAGACGATATATGGGCTGTGTTTGACCAGCCTCTGATGCGGGACAGCGAGCGGAAGGCAGAACTTGAGTCTAAACTTGACTTTATCTTACTCGGGAGCGAAAATGAGATATCGGAACTCAAGAAAGAAACTATCGTCGCCCTGCAATGTGAAATCGATGAAAAGCTGGAACGGGCTCTCCGTCTCGATGGCGGCTATGGCGCCGATTTTATTTTAGCAAAGCGGGGGGGGGTCCGCTCCTATTCCCTCTACCCGCAGAATCAAGTTCAGACTGAGAAGACTTATTTGAAATATATTGCTCAATTAGAGGATAATCCCAGCCAAAGCGTGCCGTTTAAGAACGTGAAAAATGCTCTTGACTATTATTATATATAATATGTGCTCAGGCAGAAACTTTTAGCGGATTCAAAGTTAGGTGGGGGATATTCGAAATATGCCTTTCTAGGAGCATTACGATCTGCAGCTCAAATGGTCCCTTGCTCGACCCATAAGACTCAAAATTGTACCTCTCTCGAGTTCAGAAAGTCTGTGGTCTGGAATAGTGGCTAGAAAGTGACGCAACAGTGATCTAGCCTCTTCTTCTCCCATGCTTCCTTCATAGACCCCATCACCAAGCTCTGCCGTAGGTGAATTTCCTGAAAGAAGTGAAACGGCTGGTTTCTCTTCGTCTCCTATTTCTTGAAAAGCCGGCTCTTGGGCAGGCTAGAGGACGCCTTTTCATATTTTGAAGATACCTCAGAGCATACGCCCTTCCTTTAAAGAGCTTTCGAGAGTAATCTACGACTACCCTTGCTACTAGCACTAGTCATCGTGCTAGATTCCTTGGGAAAGTCCTTCTGTAATAAATGAGGATTAAGAGCAGGAAGTCTCACTCTGTTCCTTACTATCTTACCTCCGTCCTCTTCCTTCTCTAAGAGAGATGCCTGACTTTCCTAAAGTCAGGTTTTTATTACTTAGAGAGGTTAAGAAGTATTTAATACGAGAGTGATAGGGCTTATACTCCCTCTTTTAGACCACAAGAGCAGCAACCTATCTTCCTATGCATTGCCGCTTCCGCTTTGTAGAATCGGACCGTTCGGATAGGCAGACTATTCAACAACTAAGTGCCTGCAGCATCTCTTCCTGTTCCATAACCAGTTGCAGATTCATACCCACCGGATCCATGCCCAGCAGCTCACCCGGTGTACCTTCCTCCAGCCGCCTCCCCTTGCACGGTTCCAGCAACGAAATTGCGAATCCACTAGCAGAAGCAGAAGTTACGGTTCCACCGGACCCCATATCCAACAGCGGATCCTGCAGAGCCATAGATTCTATATAGACTCTATAGAATATCTGACTCTATTCGCGGGGGAGGCAGCACCAGTCACGAGAGAAGCAGAGGTAGCACTAGCAGCAGATCCAGTCCTTGATCGAGATTCAAACCCAGTCGCAGTAGTTAGTAGGTGATCCAACACCGGAGACAGGAGAAGCAGAGGCAGTAGTTGCACGAGCAGTTCGAGATGCTGCAGGAGCAGTTCCAGGACGTTAAGATAAAGATCAAAATTCTTACCTCCCTGATCGTGCTTAAGATTCTGTTTCTAATAGGGATCCAGAGCCCTAGCCCGCTGCATCCGAAACCAATAAACGATCAGCGGCGTCTACAGGCAGTGGGAGTGGGGGGTTTACGTAAGATCGATATGGGAATTGGGTTGTGAATCAGCCACCTCATCATGAGGATCTGGGGGCAATCCAGTGCCAAATCCGTGCAAACTCCTGATGCGCTAAATCCCATTGCTATCACTGGCTTTGCTCGTTGGGTTGCTCTTTGAAATCAAGGAAAAGAAAGAAGCAGAAGCAGAGAAAGAGCAGAAAAAAAAAAGCGCCAAAAGCCGCGATTCTCCTCATAAGATCGCGGACGGGCTGACAGTTGTGCCACATGGAGCGATACGCTTTACTTAATCGCTGATTCAGCGAATGTGTCTTATAAATCGCTGATGCTCCAAGACATGTTACATGGAGCGATCTTGCTCATTCAATCGCGGACATAAGCTCATCTTCAGGACAGTTCGCGGATGGTGGAGGCATTCAATCACAAATGATGAACCGGGTTCCGCGATCCCATCATTACAGCCGCCGTTCGAGAAAGATTTTACACGCTCGAGAAGGATGGACATCTGACGTGGACCAACGGGTCCTACTGACAGTTATCACACACAAGTGGACATCCCTTCAGCAAAGACACGGAGCACACCTAGAGAACATGGACGGGGAGCAACTAAATCTGATCGATAAAACTTGCTCCTTGCCGAAGGTGCTTTATTGTTCTTGTTATCCCCGGAAACGAAGGAAGAACTTGCCGAAGAACTCGCCACGGGTTACTCGCTTTACCATTTCCCCCCCTTCATAAGTGAGAAATAAGGCCAGAAGAAAGGATATGTCCAACGGCCAAGAGAGAAGGAGAAAGCCCCTATCGATCCATACGCAATAGAGGAGAAGGTCCCCATCAATGGATGACAATAGGAAGGATAAGTCCCCCCAAGTTCCCAACAGACGATAAAAGAAAAGAAGGTAGTCCCCATTTTCCCAATTTCCAGTCATTGCCGCCAATAGTCGATCAGAGCCGGTTGTCATAGCCACGTTCCCAATTGCCAGTCATTGCTTGGCTTGGCTGGACTGGCCTTGGCTTGGCTACTGGGATACTCAACTTGGTTACTCCGCTTGGATACTTGGCTTGGAGACCGGTTCTTGAAAACAGACTCATTCGCTATTCTTGGCTAACAAAATCTCCTCTTTTAGAAGTCCGGGGTCCCCGGAAAGTAGATTTTCTTCTTAATAAACTATGCCTTTCATGAAGTTTCCCTATTACAGGCAGGATGATTTCATTTGCTTTGAGGGTGAGCGCCTCCTTGATGGCTTTAGGCTTCTTGACGAAAGAACCCGCCCGATGAAGAGAGAGAGAAGGAACCTAAGTTACCAACAGATGGGAGAGAAGAAGGCCCCATGTTCCTACCATAAGTTATTGAGACAAGTTGTTACCTTACGGGATTTCAATATGTGAACCAAGTTTGTGCCATACGCAATAGAAGAAGTCCCCCTTCACTGACCGAGAAAGAAGGCCCACATCCCTAGCCGACAGGAAAAGGCCCCACGGTCCCCACCAGACAAGAGAAAAGTACGCCAGACGAAATATCGATTGAGTTCAAGTTTACACCAGAAGAGATATTTCTCATTGAGAGTTTCCCGTTCCGAACCAGCCCCGAAGTTTTGACTAGATTATTACGCCATGGCTTTCAATTCGACTTTACGACAACATATACTAGTAACACTCAGTAACGCGGAAGGCAGACCAACCGCAAATCCTGAGTGGGTGAGGGACCGGCTTAAGGAATTGTTCGACTGCCGCGCCATTCTTGTTGCGAAGGAAAGCCATTCTAAAAGCAGCTACAGCCTTCACGCGGGCATCCTTAACCGGAATGCCTCGAAAAACACCGCGACGAAGAGAATCAGGGAGGTCTTCAATGAATGGGAGGGACACACGCTGGATGTTCAATTTCATAAAAACTGGGCATCCATTTGTACTTCTCAAGCAGGGCGGACAACTCTTTGTGTGGGGCGAGTTTTCATTAGATGAAATCCACGCTATAGCCGCTGATGCTAGTCCAAAGAGCGCTACTAAGGTAAGGACGAGCCCCCCTGCCGAGCAACTCCCACTCATGGAGACGCCTCCGCCTGACATCATCATCGAAAAGCTCAAACGATGTGAGTATTGGTACCAAATCTATGACGATCCCACCTTGAGGGATCGAGCCGTACATTCCTACGAGAGCTTGAGGAAGATGCACACCGATCTCCGGGGAATTCAAGATATACAGATGTCGCTCGAAGAGCGCTTTTTGTCTTATTTAGAAAGAAAAGGTCAACCCGCTGAATACGAGTTGGAAGAGCTCAAACTCTTTTTTTTTTTAGTTTCACTGAGAAACTCGAGTCTTATAAAAGACGCCACTCTACGAGGGAAGTCCTCGGGTCGAGTCTTTGCGAGTTCATCCCAAAAGATTCAGCCAGAAGAAGATTCCAACAAAGAATCCTATAAGCTATCGAGGCAAGCTTTAGCTTGACTTTCTCTTTATTGCCAGCGAGGGAAGGGATAAGACAAGGAATAGAAGAGGAAAGATGATGATGAAAACGGATCGGCTTAAGCGGGGGATTGAGTTGAGGAGAGAGGGTTTTGGGGGATATGGACTGTGATAAGGCTGGATTCTTCCTGCACTCTTTCTTTACTTCTTGACTCGTTCAGTATTCCTCGCGCTTATGCCTATCCGTCCTAGAGGATAGAGGCACAGCCAGCTACCCTAGTGTCACGGGCTTGCTATTTTTCCACGAATAGGAGCGCCGTGTGGCACTTGCAATGGGCGGCACCAAGGCAAGTCAGCCAATATGATAGCACCTCGTAAGAGCACACACGCAACAATATCGAATGAGTAAATGCAACAGTAAAGGGGCACAATTGAAAGCCAACAATCGTATCTTTTATTAATGAGCCAACGCTTTCCAGACTACAATTAGTAGAGGAGGTGATTACAAGCTAGCATACAAAGGGACACTAAGTCGAGGTTTGTACCAGGCTCACCCTCCTCTAAAGAGCTTTCTGAGCATTTACAAGAGGAAACATCATTTATACAACTTTTACATACAAAGAGAAAATGTACAAGGCCTACTACATACACACCCTACTACTCCTAAGTATTTACATGATGACAAAAAGGACGTCACGAGGCAAGCGACAAAGACGGCGTGGCATGCTGAAAGGCTTGGCTCGTGACATTCTCCCCCACTTATGCGGTCGACGTCCTCGTAGACTCTGACAATAAGAACGCTTCAATCTGGTCTGCGAAGGGTATTAGGTCTTCCGCCATCTCCCAGCTGGTCTCCTCATCCCCAAGTCCCTTCCACTTCACTAAGTACTGATGCCGAGGGCGCCTTGACACGGTGACTTCTCTGTGGGCTAGGATCGCTTCTACTGCTCTCTCACCGGTTGGCTTGATGCTGATGGCCGCTCTGGTAGGCTGGTTGCGAGCTGAGTCTTCTGGATCGGCGTGGTATGGCTTGAGACAGCTGACATGGAAGACTGGGTGAACTTTCAGCCATGCTGGAGGATCAATCTTGTAGGATGCCTTCCCAACTCTGGCAACAACCGGAACAGGGCCTTCATACTTGCGGAGTAGGCGTCTGTCCTGGTTTCTGAGGAATCTGAGCTGTTCCGGCATTAGCTTGACAAGCACAAGGTCTCCAACATTGAACTCCTGCGGCCTTCGCCCTAAGTCTGCCCACTTCTTCATGCGCTTTGAAGCTTTCTCCAAGTAAGCACGGGCAATTTCGGCATTCTTCCTCCAATCCTTTGTAAAGTTGTAGGCTCTGGGGCATGTTCCTGTGTACGGCTCTGCCACCGTGTGAGGGAACAGGGGCTGCTGACCTGTGACAATCTCAAAAGGACTCTTGTTAGTCGATGATCACTTCTGAGAATTCAAGCAAAATTGGGCTACATCAAGAAGCTGCGCCCAATTCTTCTGGTTTGCATTTACAAAATTTCTTAGATATTCTTCAAGTAAACCATTCAATCTCTCCGTCTGGCCATCAGTTTGAGGGTGATAGCTAGAGGAGAAGTCAAGTTGTGAACCGAGAAGTTTGAAAAGTTCAGCCCAAAAGTTTCCAGTAAATCTAGTGTCTCGGTCACTTATGATGCTTTGGGGAATACCCCAATATTTAACAACATGTTTGAAAAAGAATCGGGCCGTCTCCTCTGCCGAGCAGTGCTTCGGAGCTGGGATGAATGTAGCATACTTAGAAAAACGGTCCACCACGACCACAATACACCCAAAGTCCCCGACTTTTGGAAGGCTCGTTACAAAATAAAGTGATACACTCTCCCAAGGTCTCGTCGGCACGGGAAGGGGCTGCAGCAACCCCGCAGCTTTCTGCCTCTCCATTTTATCTTGCTGGCAGGTGAGACAAGTCTTGGTGTAACTCATTACATCATCTCGCATTTGGGGGCCAGTAGTAGCCCTGTTTCAACAACGACAAAGTTCTTTGCCATCCTGGGTGGCCCGCCCATAAAGTCTCATGGCACTCTCGCAAGAGCGCCCTTCTCAAGTCGCCAGCTTTGGGCACATAGAGTCGGTTCCCTTTAGTCACCAAAAGATCATCTTCAACCCAAAACTTACTATTTTCAATACCTCCTTGGCTAGCTTCAGGAGAGTTTTGGCCATGGGATCTCTTTCTAAATTCTCCCGAATGCGCTCCCGCATTGTAGTGGCAATTTTGCTAGCCGATAAATGTGCCACCTATAGCTGCCAGTTCCGCCTTTCTACTAAGCGCATCTGCCACCTGGTTGCCTGACTTGTGCTCAAACTCAAAGTCAAATTCGGCTAGAAACTCCTGCCATCTAGCCTGCTTAGGGGTGAGCTTGGGCTGTGTGAGAAAATGGCTAACAGCAGTGTTATCCGTCTTCACCACAAACTTCGACCCAAGCAAATAATGTCTCCATACCCGAAGGCAATGTATGACCGCAAGTTTTCTCCTGGGCCGTGTATCTCCTTTCGGCGTCGCTTAACTTGCGGCTCTCATAAGCGAAATGATGGCTCTCGACCTGGAAGGGATCCTGCGCGGCTGCCACCTTTACTTATTCTTATGTTGCCTCCATCTCTACCACAGGTGGTGGTGCCTATACCCTCGCTACTTGCCTTTCGCGAAAATGCAACTGCTACTTATGTCTCTGTGTCCTTTGCCCTTGCCTTCGCTGTTGGGTATCGATCTCGAAGAGATGCTGGACGCTCTGCAAGACCTTTCCTTGCCTTTGTTCCTGCTACGGGTGAGGAATTTTGAACGGGTGAACTTACTATCCAATCAAAGAAGGTCATGCCTGCTCCTTGTATCCTTCCTCTACATTCTGCTGGGGTTTGACAGCTCAGTACCCGCTCTACTCGGCTCATCACCCCCTTACGGTGCCTAACCCTGGGGCTTTGGTGCTGTTAACGCCAAAAGAGCTATAGGAATGGAAGGACGGGCTCTGTCGTCACCACTCGTACCTATGAAGATGGAAAGGGAAAACATCTGTTGTTCAGATCTCGTCACGGCTGTCTTCTTAGTGTATCCGTTGGGCCCGAGCTTACCTTCAGAGGCGCTCGGAACTTGACTTTGAGTAGCTCTCCCTCCCTGACTAGGTTTTGCTATCCACGGCTCTCTAACCGGCTTGCTTTTGTCGAGTAGCTCGACCCGGCCTATACTTGGCGCTACGGTTAGCTTTATATGCTCTCCCCCGCTCTTGACTATTCAGGGGGCTGTCCCTCCACGCTTGCCTCATCGGACTTTAAAATATATCATCAAGATTTTTGTAGAAATTATTCCAGAACAATGATAGTTTATAATCATCTCCAACTTCATATGAATAATATCGTTGGAAAATATTAATATTTCGTGTAATTCCCATTAATAGAATTACTGGTGGTGTAATTTTGATATTTACTACCATTCCTGGCGATTTTTTGTTTATAATTATAACAATATTCTTCATTTCTTTGGGTGGTGAATCTTTCTGAGCTATTTGCCTATCTGTGGCTACGTTTGTTCGAGCTCCGCATTTAGGGAGCTCGATCAATCGTGGCTTGCTCTTATTTATTATTTATTATTCGTTGTTGGCTAGCAGCTATGGAAATCCATCCTCTTTCTTGCCCCTTCGTAGATATAGTTGGATCATCCTTATTTCCTGATCTCCGAGTGTGGAAACATAACTGACTGTCTCGCGGTTGTAGCTTTTACCTCTACTTTAGCCCGCTTCGTGGACGCGCTTCCGATGTGCGTAAGCGAGTCCACTCCTCTCCCTAAGCTTTTTTGGGCTCATGTGGGAGCATCTCGACAGAGTGCCTATCGTTCGTGCGTATCCCGGGAGGGAAGCTCCTACTAGGGATACTCACTTCTCTCCGTATGGCGGTAGTAGCTTAATAGGGAAGTTTATAGATACCTACGATAGGCTATAAAGGATACTTTTGCTGTTCATCCACCCGTTGCCTTACCCTGGATATATAGATATGGATATAGTCCCTCTCTCTAACGGTGATGAGAATTCATTGTAGGAATACTCAACTACAGATTCTCATTGTAGAGAGAAGGGTGGGGGATTTTTTATCAAGAGAATAACTTCAACTAAAAAAGACAGGATAACGCTGGCAGTAAGAAAGCAGGCCATAGTAGCTATTACGAGTAAGGTAGCCCCCAGCCATTGAGATGCCGGCGCCGACTGATCGATGAAAATAACGCCAGCCTGTTAACAGATAAGAGGACTAGGTAATGCATACTTCGAATGCAATAAAAAAGCTTGATTGAGATAGTGAGTCCATTGTCGGGAGACTCGATGAGAAGACTCATCCCGCTCTTCCCTAGGCCTCAAGTTTGAAAAAAGCTGTGGCTAGCAGTTGGACTATTCAATGTTGACTACGGGTTCTCAACAACTCCTTATATTATAGCCCGCTGCGTGCATGAATGACAGCCTGTCATCATCGTCAATGTGACCAGAGTCAAACCCCGCCGACACAACCGATTACCCGAATCGTAAGATCGGTTACTCTTTTTATAAAAGTAGTTATAGATATTTTCCCTGGCTCTTTCTCGCGGAATTGTATGTATCCTTTCTGTTCTATACTCCCACTTCGTCGATCCGTAATCCGGATCCTCCATAACCTCTCGTAGATCAAAAGAAGTTCTTTGAGCCTGGCTCCTCGCCTCCTCATAGTTCCTTCGGGATGGAAAATAGGATAACATTAAAAAAATGCTGTCCATCATTGGGAAAATGGCGCGACTAGCGCAAACGTCTGTAACCCACAAGCAGGAGTTCGTTCCTCGAAAGCGGGAAAAGCGTGGTGGCGGTAATAGGCCCCCCGCATCCCTAGTTCCATTTAATAAAGGAAAGAGCGTCACTGTGGCCCAGCCGGTTTCCAAGCATTCTTCTCTATCTTACGTTCCTTACCCTTTTTCTGGTTCGATTTATGGTACTGTTCCTGGTTCGTCTGCGCCCCGGCTTTGTAGCAAAATTATTGGTACTGAAGATACTTTGAAGATTATTGTGGATCCTCAGGGAGTAGCAAGAGTTTCGCCCTGTCGTTTCCTTCCGTCGCCTGAACGGGGACTGGGAATGCTTTCAAGGATCAAAAATCCTACTTATTCACCTACGGGTTCTGAACTTAGTTCGCTATTCTTTCCATGCCTGAGCCTTGGCTTCGCCGCTTGGTGGGGACTCCTCCCCGATCAAGTGCTTCTTGGCTCGTCCTCACTCCCTTTGTTGGATCCGGCGTGCCTCCTACCAATTAAGGAAAGCCTACTGGAAGGTGCCTCCCCCGGTATTCTAGCGGGAGGTATAGAGCAAGCCATCGATCCTAAAGTCTCGCCCGAGGGTGGGGAAGAGGTGAAGGAGATTTTCACGGAAATCCAATCCGCTATTCGCGAGCACCGGTATAGGTCAGCTGCTATTAGCCTCGTTGGCGCCGTTGCAGTCTTAGTATTGATGTTGTCCGGCGGTTCAGGTAATGATTCGAGGTAGCTTTATCTATTTATTCCTTTTCTAAATATGTGTTGATCTTTTTTTCGGGGTGTAGTCTTTTTGTGCGGTGGTTGCATCAATAAGAACGAGGCCCGCTCCATTTGTGGGGCGGGGGAAGATAAGTGGGTAGAGGGTATCTTCCGCTTTAGGAAGGCAATTGGAGGAGTTAGGAGGAATCAATAGATCTAGTTGGTTTAGAGCAGACAGAAGTTCAGTCGTTGGTTTGGTTGGAGATTGGTCCAGTAAAGAAGGAAGATAGGATAGGAAAGGCTAGCTACTGGGATAGGAACTACCAACTAGCTAATAAGAAAGAAGAAAACGACTATTACTAGGAAGCAGCTACCTAACAACCGAGCTACTAGAGGAAGTCAAGCTACTAGGAATATAGGATAGCTGGTCATTCTCCTATCTGTCCCTGGGATCAGTTTCGTTCCTATAGGTCTTTAACCCACCCTTCCATACATGTCTGGCTCCGTTTCATTCCGTTCGGGATTCCGATTTCTCTGCATCCGTAGAGGCCAAATCATACGCTGCTAAAACTAAAGCCTAAAGCCAAGTAGTCCTCCGCTTCAGCAATCCCCATCTGCTGCATCTAAATATGCTGTTTCATCCGCTGAGACAAAAGCATATGAATCCACTCTTGAAAATGAAGAAGATGCCACCAGAAAAGACGCCCATTTGGGAGGGCGGTGAATAAGGCTTTTAAGCCTTAAGAATCAAATATTCTTTCAAATATACAGAAGTAGTCGATGACTAAAAGGCAAGTCCGACGGCAAGGGGTGTTGTCTGCAGAACAAGGGCGGAGGGAACTTCAACTGCTCAAACCGCAGCTTCAGCCACGGATACCAACTAAGTGACGGAAAGGAGCGAACGACCAGATACCCGAGCTCCTAGCTAACTTCTTGAGTCTATTAGTAGAAAGGCTTAGCCCTTCAGTAGATCCCTTGAATGACTCTTAGAAAAACCAGCACCCTTCCTAGGGCTTATGGGGAAGATAAGAGAAGTAAAAGGACAACGGATGGTTATATTCAGCATTCCAATTAAACCCCTGCTTACGCGCATTCGGGCTTAGAAAGAAGCTTAACCTCTCCAGGGCTTACAACCTCTTACAACCTTGAGCAGATACAGGGAATATCGCCTTTACAACGAAAGCAACAGACTGTTCTATTAAGTCATTACTGGTCATAGGCGCTTTGAAACAAAGGGCTCCTGGCGCAGAAGAGGTTCTTACTGACACTTCCTCCTAGTCCAGGAGCAGAAACGGGATTATTGGTTTAGTGGGGCATTCACGGCATGCCATCGAACGCAAGCAACAATGGACTCCTCCATTAGGGTACCGGTCATTTGGCAGTTAGCCTGCAAGCAAGAGACCGGGGTGACTCCTATATTCATTACTTGCCTATTCGACTTAACGCAGGAAAGGAACTCGAGAAAGTCAAAACGATGCAAACGACTACTTAACGGATTGGGGACTAAGAGGGAGACAGGGAAAGATACCAGAACTCCTTAATCGATAGAACCAGAATTGCCGGGACTAACATGGCGACCCTTCGCAGACATAACAGGGGATGGTAAAGCAGGAGAAGAGGAGGATTAGTAGACAGACAGCTTCGGCGATTCAGCCGATAACAAACAATTGAATGGGCCTGCTCCTTAAGGAACGGAATTGGATATAGCTCCGGCTACTTGACTTCGCCCTTGAAGCAGATACCGACTTCTTACTTGCTGGCTAGCTCTTCGCTTCAGCAGAAACCGAATCGGTAAGGGCAGGAGTGGGTGCTTAGGTTTAAGAATTCCTCTATGTAAGGCAGTCACCAGGGGGTTAAACTTCCTTGGACTAGGGATGGTGAAGGAAAGACTGGGCGTATTCGTAGAAAAGCTCTCGACCTTCAGCTGCTTCACCAGAAACCAATTCGTTTCTTACTGGCTTGATATCGACCTTTAGCAGCAGACCAGGAGAAGGAACCAGGGAAAGACCTTACAAACAGGTAAGGAATGGCCCTTTTATGAGCGCCCTTCAGAAGCTACAAACTCGAACTGATTGACTTATAAGGACTTCCGCTTGGGTCCCTACTGGCTATAGCCATTCAGCAGCGACAAACTAAGAGCTACCTGGGGGGCTAGCCACCTGAAATCAATCTATCCGGACCTTAGAGCTTACTCAGGGGTTGGGAAGGTAGAGCAAGGAGGGATGTTATGAGTTACTAGCTTCCTACTTGGCCTTGGCTTACTGACCGGGGGGTTTCGGTAATGAGCGATTTAGGAAGGAAGCAGAAGACCGGTCTAGTCAGGCATTAAGGAGCATTTGCCATTTGAAACAAACGGCTTATTCAGACATTCCAATCGGAGTGGTCCTGCGGTTGGTCCCATTCCAGCAACAGGGCGAGCTACTTCCAGACTGTAGTCAGTAGTAAAGGAACGGCAAACCCCTGAAACCAAAGAAAGCTGTCTAAGATCTTCCTATACTAGAATCCATACTCGAGTGAGGAACCCTTAGCGAATAAGGGGTCCGAACGATAGCAAGCACTCTCTAGAGCTGCTCCCGCATGAGCTCCCCCTTTCCATTTAATCACTGACAAAACCTACCTTTCAATTCGACTTAACGAAAGGACTTCGACTTTCGAACAATCAATCGAACGGGTAAGGCCAGGGTAAGGGC
This sequence comes from Exbucklandia tonkinensis, assembly GCA_026686915.1. Taxonomy (NCBI): domain Eukaryota; kingdom Viridiplantae; phylum Streptophyta; class Magnoliopsida; order Saxifragales; family Hamamelidaceae; genus Exbucklandia; species Exbucklandia tonkinensis. Next base: position 39,469 of record VIGT01000022.1, on the reverse strand, counting down.
CTGCTCATAATCCCTATTCAAATTGCTTGCTTGACTGATTAAGGTGGCTTTCCTGTTGTTCCAGTCACTGTGGCTCTTGCTTGAGCCGGGAAGTACAGAAGGCACAGAGGTGAGAAGTGTTTAGATTATAGATACGAAGGTACGAAGTGGATTTCTCATGGCCCTCCCAATGAATCATTTTGATGATATACGAGCATAAACAATAACCATTTAGAATACCTGCAGGTCGAGGGAGAACTGGTTTGATTCATTTTCCACGTAGGGAAGCATAAAAGGAAAGCGGTCCCTTACCGCCTCTATTTCCTTCCCGTAATCGAACCTTCCACAGAAAGCAGCTCGCACTCGGTAATAAGACTTGAACATGGATTCTTTCCCATCGACTGGACCTTTCACAGGGACCAGGACGAATAGGGAACGGGAACTACTCTTTTCGTTTCGGGATTTGAGTAGGTAAGGGCAGCGGGACCAGCAACATGAACAATCGGACCAAGCAAGCTATTAAGCCAACTAACAAAGCCACAAGCTAAAGGCAGGATCCTTTGTTAGCTCTACGATTAGGGAGTACGTCACCTTCCCTTCTCTTGAAGAGCCTCGTCGTATGTTGAGTTTGACTATACTAAATGAGTTGGCGTATTTGAGTCTTTCCTTTCTTTTTAACTATAGGTATCGGCACAGGCACAACACAAGCAAAGAGGGAAAGAAGCAATCTACACCATTTAGGATAGAATTGCTCGCCACTGAATAGCAAAGAAAGGAAACTCTTTCTTTGCCTCTGGTTAAGCCCCTTATTACGTAAGGCATCGCAAGCTCCTCGCCTTCCGCCAGAAAGCAAAGGCAGCAAGATAAGACAATGTTATGATTGTCTGATTGCAAGATTGTCTGCTATCTTATTGTTTGATAGGAAAGATAGAACAAATAGATTGAGAAGATAGAACTAGATTCCCATTACAAAATACTCCTGTTAGAACTCAAAGAAGAGTAGAAGGGACTGCAAGCTGGGAGGGCTTCGTGCCATATAAAGGAAAAAACACAAGGAAGCACACTAGAAGGAGTAGAGGAAGGCCCAAGGGAAGTCAAGCGATTGCTTTATCTATTCCTTCTTTGCTTAGGACAGTACGAGTATGAAACCTAGGAGAGATCAAGAGCTGCTACCGATAAAAGATATATGCATTGCCTCTGGGAGCTCTTATGTCTTGTTGGCATATTCTATTGTGTATATAAATGCCTGAGCAGAGGCTTCAAGTAATAGAAGCTAGTAAGACGGACAATAACTCTAAGCGTAATCCCCTGCCTTCGCTTGTAGCTCTTGAAGTCAGGTTTCTTCTTTCTTGCCGAAAAACACTAGTTCGTACCTTAAGCAAGCAACTGCACCAGAAAGCGCAGCCCCTACTTCGCTAGCCAATGGACATATAAGCGATTACGAGAGCTCGATTCGGGTTGGGAGTTGGAGTGAGAGGTGTACGCTTTGAGAGCAGGAAAGCGTATAGGCAAGTCTAGGAAATCATAGAGTAGCAAGGAACTAATCAAGTAAGGAAGATAGAAGAAGAGCGGAAAGAAGAGAAAGCTCTTTGTGAAAGCCATATCAAGCTCTTTCTTCCCCTTATTTATTAGGGGCTAGTCAGAGAATGGAGTGGAGTCGGGGAGTAAGTAAGGGACTACCTTATCAATCCACTATCAACTATGTGTGTGCTCTTTGCTGTCTCAAGTCTCCTTCTGCCTTATGCAATAGGGGCTAGCCGGTATAGCCCTTGCCCTCTAGCCATAGTCAGCCATAATAGACCACCCAGTCCCAGTCCTGTAGTTAGGAAGCTTCCACTTTCGCCTTCTTTCGCTCTCATCCGACACCCAACCTCAATAGGGGCTATGAAAGACCCTATTTTCCTCAATTCATTTATTGAGCTACCTTTCTCCCCCAATTGGCATTGAAGGAGAAAGTTCACTCAAGACATGAGTACTGTGCCTATATCTATAAGTTTAGTAAGTAGCTTCCTCGAAGCCGAAGCCCGGGCACTCCGGTTTACCTTTCCCTTCCTTACCCTGTATTACTTTCCTTTCGATATCCAACCAAAAGAGTGAGTTTTCAGAGAAGCATGCGTATGGTACAACCAAGGAAGAGGAGTTCAAGCTCGCCCTAATCAATAAGCGTAGGAAAGCGGCTTTTTAGCGAAAGGTTTTTCTAAATAAAGGACTTTAAATCCTTGCTCCTGTGGGTTTATACCAAGCTAGAACGGCTAAGAAGCCTTTCTATCCATCAATCCCAGGAAAGTCCGGATAAAGAGAGGTAGGGAGGTCAATCTCACTCAGGAATAGACAGAAGAAAGTGAAACAAAGGAAAGAAGCGAAAGGTTGGGCAGGCTTGAAAGTGAAAGGCACCACATCGAGCCTTATGCAATAGGGGGAAATTCCTTGATTTGGATCGCTAGAGGAAAGGATCCGAGTATGGGCTTAGCTTAGTGCAAGGCCTTATAGAAAAGTGAATCTTAATCTCAATGAACTAATTGAATAGTGTTACGGGTCAGTATGCAAAGATGAACTCTTTCCCACTTCTTCGAGCTAATCAGTCATTCTTGGATCTCCTGCCTTCCAGTCCAGCCCAACCCGTGGAAGAGAATCCAGAACCAGGAAAGCTCGACTACAGACAGGGTAGTCTATAAGGTCGGAGATAGGAAGACAAGGATCCAAAGCAAGTTGAGAGTACCACTTGACCCATGAGAGCCACTGAGTCATCCACCCCAGGATGATAGTGACTTCCATGCGCTCCTCTGTCTCATAGAATAAGCTGCCTTCAGGCTCACCAAACTTCGGAGGAAGATCAGATAGATCAACCTTCGTAGCAACCTTCTCTCTAAGCCAATCCACTAGTCTTCCCTTCAAAAAAAGAGGGGTCAGTCAAGACGTTTACCACCTCCTCTCCTAAGCAGAATTCAAAGTCTAGCGGATCGATCAACTTAGGTCGACTTACAAATAATATAAGACGAGACCATCAGCCCGAAAACCGATCTTTCGCTTTCGCCAACACTCTATAACCTGTGCCCTCGCCTTTGACTTAGTAGGGGGACGCAAGAACGTATTGAGATTAGTAAGACCCTCACGTCCACGGATTTAGAGCAACTTGTCAGGGCTACACGGGACACATTCATTAATCAAGTTTGTACACAGCACCAAGTACCAAGCCCGTGTGAATGTGGAGAGGTGTTAAATAAGGCCACGAAGTCTCTATTCGAGGAGAAAGGGAGCTACGACCCTCTAGGGATAAATAAAAGTAGCAGTGCAACTCAAGCTCAAGCACTGGCTGTCTTTGTAGCTGCCATCATTCTAAGCATGGCACTCGCGGAATCTCTGTCTTCGGAGGGATTTCGTTGGTCTTAGTAGAGGAGGGATGTAGTTTGATTGGAACGATGCCCCCCAATTGTGAAAGGTAGGCGCTTACGCTAGGGGATAATTTCTGATTTCTTTATTTCCGGTATATAGCCTGTGAAAGGCAAATGAGAAAGAGAAAGTAATGCTTACTAGTAGATTGGTTCATTTTTGATTCGTAAATATACGATGCAGAAATTTGGAAGCGAGTCGAGGAAACGAAAACAGGGTTCCCCCAAGTCTCAAACTTAGAATAGAACACTCAAAGGCAATGCCGCCTAAGAGGAGAATCTTATTTAGGAAAGAGAAAAGAAACGATTGGGAGTCCCTAGAGAAAGAGCTTATGAAAAACCCACTAACTAGAGGTAAGGGCTTCAAAGCAATCAAACTAGTCAGAAGGATGTTAGATTTGAATAGCATTTATGGTGTTCTAGAGGGAAAGATCAAAAATCCTTTCCCGGTATCTCCCGAAAAGGGGATTGCTGGAGCTTCGAAGAGATCACTGCGGGTATTGGGACATACAATCCCAAAAAGACCTTCCTCAAAGGATCTAAAAGACGGATTGATTACTAGTTTCATGATAGGGTGTGCAGTTTGTGGAGTCATGCTTACAGAACCCGTGCAAGCAATAACACCGCTCGTCGATGGACTCCTGCACGCAAAGGATACCCTTGATAATGTGGCTACTGCTCCAATAGAAGAAGGAGAAATCGAAAAGAAGCTCGAGGAAAATGAAGAGAAGGGAAAAAAAGCCCTTGCCGTCTTGGTTGGAGCAGCAATTGTGGCTGGGTTGCTAACTACTTTCGTTATCAACAATGCCGGCTTTAGATAGAAAGGGAAACCAGAGAGAGAGTTCCGCAGTAGGCTTGCTCGGCTGAATGGAATGCAAGGCGACTCGAGTGAAGTCGTAAGAAGGTAGCCATAGCGGCTGGATGGAATCCTTTATACTTTATAACCTTGTGGTCGATCTAAGGGGTTTTTCTCAGCAAGCCCAAAGGCCAACTCAGATCATCAGTCTGAGTCTTTTCAAGAAGACGACAGCGAGATGAATCCCTTTATTCAAGTTGCTCAAAGAAGGAATAAAAAAGGAGAAAGAACCAGTCAGTCGAATATTATCCTCTGCCTCGGTCCAGCGAGGCGCCTATTCTCTTCTCCATGAATTTGATCCTATGTCCTGCCCTAAGTGATAGGGGTCGGGAATAAGCCCACTCGTAGACGTGCCTCTACGTTGAATCAATTTCTAAAGCCTTTCTTTTTTGCTATATTAGAACCAATGGCCTGATGTATATCGGATGGGCATAAGATTCAAACTATTCAGGCCGAGAGCTTCCTGGCCAATAGCTCACCTATCCCCAAGATTGCGATCTTTTGGAACTCCACTTCGGCCAACATATCCCTCATCAGCTCCTCAGACCAGCGGATTTCCTTGGGCGTGCAGACAGGAGGAAAGCTGTTCGCAGTTTCGGTTGTCTATGGCAAGCTTTCCACGGCTGAGCGAAGACCCTTTTCATTCGGTTGCCCTGTTTCAGTCCTTCTTCGGTTTTGTCTCCCATCGTTCACGAGAAAGGGGCTCAGATGAAGCCAAGCAAATCGGCAACAAAGGCAGCTTTCGGCGGAGGAAAGTCTCCAACCCCCTGGCCTTTCCAAAACCAGGCTTTGGGCTAGGTTGGGCATTTGACTCGTTGGGCCAATAAGGCAGCCGGGAAAGTCTTGTTCCGGTTTGTGTTCCGTCCCGCTCTGTGTGATGTGGAAGAGCGAGCAAGAATCTCGAGTTAGGTCTGTCCGAAGGTGGGAGCAGGATTTTGGTTCAGATTCGGGTTCAGAGGTCGTAGGGGCTGGTTTCTTCAATCCATCGGTTTTGGCTATTGCTTTTCCAAACGGTGAATGAGATCAAAAGCGGTTTTGTCAAGTCCCCCTCTTGGGGTAGAACTGTGAACAAACATCAATTGATAGCCTTCGTTCATTTCCAACAATTGATTGAGAGGAAAGGACTTCGAGTTCAGTCGAAGTCATGTGATGAAAACAAAGAAATCAGCTTGTGACCAGCTTCTGTTGTTGTTGTTCCTAGTTTCAAGTTGAAGTCATGTGACAAGCAGTGCATTTCCTCCCTGGATAGAGGCAGCGTTCAACCTCAAACCTTAGAATGTTCAATGTTCTCGTCTGAAAGTCTTCATCTATAGGTTTAGAGCAATAAGGGTGGTCTCAGAGTCATCTGAGACCACTTTCCTACTTCATTCATTTGACTTCGGCCTACCTTTTGGAAGAAATGAAACCTTCTGAGCTCCGTCAAAGGGGAGCGGCTTTCTCAGTAGACACGTGCCCTTACCTTAGGAGCAGTTGGAATGTATCTTTCTTCGTTTGTAATTGAATTTCCTTCGGTTGGGCTGACCCTTGCTTGCCCCTGACTCCTAGCTTTCGCCTGCATCCTTTCTTGACTTCTCGCGTATTGCTACCACAGGAAACCCCGTCTTTTTTTCCTAAAGCCCGATTCCACTTTTTGAGGAGCTCTCCGGTTCGAACATCAATCAATCAATAGAAGTAGGAAGTAGGAGCAGCACGATTCAACCACCCGCCCGGAAAAACATCGACTTTATCAAATCTTCTCTGACTTCATCGAATATAAACCTTCTTTTTGCATTATAAAAATATGAGTTTGATCCTGGCTCGGAGAACTCTTCACCAGACCTATTATGCAAATGGTTCTTTTCATCAATTCTAGGTGCAAAACAAAACCGTCTATGCCTAGGACCTCGAATCTGACGATTATTAATGCGATTCCATTTTTTGAATTGCAGGTGCAAAACCTCCTACGAGATGCCCCCGCTAACTGAACTCCAACGCCATTCAACGGCTATTCAATCAACGAGTTAAGCCAGGTTCTGTTCTCCCGATCGTTCTTTCCTTGCTTGCCTGCCTTGAAATGAGAGTTTCTTAGAGACCATTTCCGGATGGTGAAATCCGCTTTTGAATCTTTAATGATGGGTCTTTATCTTTCCGTTTCGTCAAGTGTGAACCCTGATCCGAGCAAAGCCGATCCCTCAAGTCCGGCATTCGTGAGGACTGGTGTCCGCCCTAACGAAAAGAACGGCCTATTCATCTGTCCCTGATCTACGACCACCCTTCTCTGGTCTTCGAGTTCCAGCTTGGATTATTTGAAAGAGAGCTCGTGAAGTGCACTTTCCTTTCTTAAGATAACAGGATTCGACTGATGTGACCAAGGAAAGAAGGATCGGGAGAACCAGTCAAAGTCTTTATTATTTGTTTGTGCGTTCATCTCTCCATCTAAGAAATGGGCTCTTCCACGAAAGATGCTTGAAGGAGAATCTTCGTTAGAGGGACATTCTTCCTAGACAAGTTTGAAGCCCGGATATCCAATTCTTTTTTCACTATTCCAGATTTGACGTGAAGGCCTCTAAAAGAGGTTTGATCAGTACAGAAATGGGCCAAAGAATATCTATTGACTTGACAGCAGGATACCCTCGCTAACTGGTATTTGAAGAAGGTCTTTCGCTCTCCTTGTTGTCCAAAGGCAAGGGAAATTTCTTTTTAATGAAAAATACGTGTTCTTTCCTTAGATTCGGTCAGGAATCCATTTATTTTCTTGTATTGTTTATTAGGATAGGAGGAATATGGCATCATTCCGCTTTCTTATTACTTGGAAGAAGCTATAGCAGTCCTAGGAGAAGCCGGTGGTGCGTTCTTTTTGGCGGAGAAGGCTGGGACTTCCTTCAGGTTGACTTTGAAAAGTTCGTCTTGCTTTCCCGCTTTCACCTTCGCTTGCTAGCTGTAGCTTCTGCCTCTCCCTTTTCATCAATGACAACTGGAACAGGAGTCGTTTTACGGGTTAACTGCCCTTAGTATGAATGAGTTAGCACCAGGAGCTTGATTAGGAGAATACAGATTAACTGGTTAACGGAGCTTAACTGCTCTTCCTAGGATTCTGATTATCAATGATAACTAGGAGAACACACAAAGAAGAGTAATTAGTTTGCTGGGTTAAGAGCAATTAGTATGATAGGAATTGGGCAAAAGGGGGACTCAAAAGATTCATTCATCTTATGTGCCCGGTGAAATCTCCTAGATAGAGGGATTGCGGTTGTTCACTCAAGGCAAGGGGAGCCAAATGTAGAATCCTTCGCACTGCACTAGCTCGGTCTGAGACCGAACTGAACTTCAGCAGAAAGGAAACCTCACCCGTAGGAATGCCTGAAGGAAAGGTAGCGGTAGCCCCGGGGCCTTCTCGAACAAGTTCTTTGTTCACGCGCATTCCTTTATTCTGGTGACCAATTGAATATGGGAGAGGGTCTTGTTCTATCCGGAGAGAGAGGGGACAACCAGACAACAAAGAGAACTGCTTTTCGATTTCTTCTTTTCACCTTAGACCAACTGCCAGTACAAGGCAAGGAAGACTACGCAGGCTCATTCTGCACAGTCTGATCCAACAGCTAGGAATGGGCCCATAAGAAAGCAAACCCACTTATTGAGCTCCAAGACCACGAAACGGAAGCACGCTTGCTTGGGGAAGAATTCAGGGGGTGTTCGGAAGGACACCCTTGGACCGTTGAGCAGCTGATCTACGACCACCCTCGTAGCCGAATACTACCTGTTATTTATTACACGTCTGATCCTTCTGAGCTAACAGCTGCAGACTCGGATACAACTCCAGATCTGGAAAACCTGCAAATGGCACGGGAAGAAAACCACCTTGTCGAGCTGGAAGACCACTCGTGAAGCGATCCTGCTCATTGACTTCAACAAAGAAGCTCCCTCTCTTGTCTTTGAGGAATTCCACGTGCAAGAGGGTCTACTCTCATTGAGGTACACCCGTTTACTCCGCGGCAATTCAATGGCCATTCCACGAGGTAAGCCCCCCCGAAAGTCATTGTCTCCTGGTTCGTTCTTCCTGTGGATTCCCTACCAATCTAAGTAAATAAGGGTTCTCGAACCCCGTCTCTCCCGCCATTGAGGTAAGCGCGGCTATCCCGATCTGGCTTTTCGGGCTAACCATTCAAAGATTCAAGATTTCCCTCGGGTCATTTTTGGCAGGACAATGCCCTGTGCTTTCCTGTATGTGAGCTTTATAGGTACTGGTAGCCGATTTGGATTGTATAGCTGTTGGGAAGCATAAAGATCGATCAATGTCCAGATTGCAACGCATTAAGATGTCAATGCCCAGTAGTGAATGTGTTCCCGGTGGGTCTATCGTAAGTGTTCTAGTGCAAATCATATCTCTATGTTTTTCAAAGCACGTCAAGACCAAAACAAAATGTCATAATCACAGTGCTTTCATTTTATTAAATATAATGGTTGGGCTTGGACGGAAGATTTTTATAAAGAAGTGAGTGAATATCGATGGCCTTTGTTGAACAGAGAGCGAACGGACGGCAAGTGACTTTGATCTCACGCGGGCCTATACTTCGGCTACTAATAAGGGGTTGGCCACCAAAGGCGGCTCCTAGCTAAACTTGTTTCGTTCGCGAATGAACCCAACGTCAGGAAATGAAAGAGGCCGCCCTAAGCACCATGCCTGTTTTGTTTTGACCCTTGTTCCCCTTCTCGCCTCGCCCTATCCGACTGGACACCACATCTCGTCCTCAACTCATTCCGACACTGTAAGATCCTATGGTCACGCCTTAGTCCGAAGGGCTATAGGGCTTTTGGGCATTATTAAGAAATTGGACTCTCCACCTATTTCATTGTGTGCTTACTCCCCTTCTGCGCTATCAAATCTCATAGTATATATATAATTGCTTGCTCCGAGCCATCTTGTTAAGGAAGGGCAGCTAGGGTGGGAAATGAATAAGAATGAAATTCCAAAGAAGGAGATGAGAAGGAGTTAAACAGCTCGAGTTGGTGCTTTTGAAGTTGCTCTTTCTGTATTTCCAGGATCCGTAATCCTTGGCTTAGCTTCGACCGGTTAGCTGCCCTCTTCTTCCTGTATTCATTCTATTGATCGACAAGTGAGGTAGTTCGCCTAGCAAGAGGTTACACAGCTCGGTACTGATTAGCAGCAACATCGCTCGAAAGACTCAACCTTTGATCCTGAACCAATTGCCTAGCTTCTTCCACAATCCTACTTATCTTCGCAAACCTACCGTCCACCAATCACCAGACTTCCTACCCCCGCTATTACCGCTTAGCGGCCTGTTCTTCTTCTACGGTTGAGGAAAGATATAGTAAGTAATCCTCTCCTCTTCATCGATCGGGTACCGTTCCCTGCAACACCCATTCAATCTATTCTGTTTCTAGCCCGATACTCATTTCATTCTCTTTCGCCTAGCTCTCCCTCTTTTGAGGGTATTCATTCTATTTAAAAGAATGGGAGTGATTGAAGTAATTCGCCTACCCATTATTGATCAACAAGAACTCCAACATTCCACCATTGAAGCATGGTTCGATTAGCTGCCTTCCTTACAGAGATCCGGTATGAATTCTCTATAAAAAAAAAATGAAAAGAAAGGAATCCCTACTGAGGTGGTTCGCTTTAACACTCGGTTACAGCCGGACCAATTAGTCAAAAAATCAAAATAACCGGTAACTCAAACTTGAAAGCTAGATTCACTGGATCGAAAACTCGATCTACGATAACTAGAACTCAGAGAAGCTGCAACACCAGATTCTCCGACTGTTGATTCACCGATAGAGACTAGAGCATTCGTTGGTTACACTCCTTACCGTATTGCTTTAGCTACCTTGGAATAAGAGGTTTCTTCATCCTCTCCATCAATTGGAAACGAACCAGCAACAGCAACAACAGCAACAGATACTATTTCGTTCTCCTCCTAGGATCTACTCCTGTGCTTCTAGATGCCCTTGTAACCCGAGCTTCTTTGATACTCATTTGCGACTCGATCCCTTGTAGGGTTAGGTTAGGTCGGAGTGCTTGCCCAAAAGATTACCCAAAAGAGCCAACGGACAGGCTGAGTTCACTAATCCCATTTTGATCCAAATGTTAGCCTTTAGGTAAATATGCTTAGGATTGGTCTCAAAGGAACGGTCTTATGGGCATTCAGAACAACTTATAAGACAACAACGACGGGACAGACTCAATTCCGAATTCACATCCGGGGAAAAAGGGCCTTCTAAACCAGTGGGAGAGGTGGGGCTTAATCTATTAAAAACCTCTTCTGATAGGCCTAGGTGGCTCTCCCTCACTGAAGGAAGGGGAATAACGGGTGGATGTTCCGGTTTCCATATCTGGAACTCAATCTTTAGTCAACCCCGCCCTTAAACCATGCTTGACATCAATCAGTTTAGAACCACCAACTAGGATCGGATGGGCTTACCCTACATCAAGTGCTTCCCCAACGACTTTGACGAGCTATGAGCGGAAGTGCCTCCCGCGGCAACACCAATTCCCATGGCTACGAATTTGATCCATTGAACAGGCCCAAACAGATGCTGGATATGGCAGTACGCGAATAGATGGAGATCCGGGTGGGATGATGGCACAGACGGACTACTTTCGGATCGGGGACTAGATGTAGAATTGAGCCCCTCAAGACACGGCAAGCAATTGATCCATACCAGCCGGTTCCCACCGCTAGACGAGGATCGGCCCACCTGCAGGGGAATTAGGAATATTGATCCGGAACATAATACTCTGAATCTTGAAAGCTCATCACTTCAAAAAAGGCTGGGTCACTACCCACTCTATAGGATATAGGAGGGACCGGAAATCAAGAACTCAGACCGAAAAGCAGATAACCATATAGAGGAGAATAGGTAGCTGCTCTTGAGCCACCAATAGAAGGTTAAAAGAAGGAGGCTAAGCCTTCTCACTCATTAGTGCAATCTAATTCTATAGATAGAAGGAGTTATAAGGCATTCCAGCTTGATCTATCCCTACAGTCAAGCTAGCTACTAGGATAGATTCCCATCTAGCTACTAGGAGGGGGGAAGCAAAGTCACCTAAGCAAGTCAAGGACAGAAAGAAGAGCGTCCTATTATGCGACATAAATTATTAGGACACTAAATAGTCCGCTACTCTGATAGGATAGATAGGAGATAGAAGGAAGGGATAGAGTAGAGCTCAAAGGCAAAAGAATAACTACTAGTACAGCCATGGGACTAGATTAACCTCGGGAAAGTCGAGGTATCTTCCTTTGGGGATCACCCCTCAATCGAACGAAGACTAGCAAGGGAAAAGAGGTCTCTCGAGCCTTGCTTATCTATCTTGAGCCCTCTGTCAAGAACTAACAGCGGAAAGAGCATAAGCAGCAATGCATAGGATAATCAGTTGGAGCTGTTGATCTCTCCTAGGGTGAGGAAGAAGAAGTCCTGCAAAAAGAAGAGATTAGCTCCATAGGAGGAAAAGAGAGCTTCTTATCTAAACGGTTTTTATTCCCATAGCAGATGGCTTTCACTGGCCTTACTCAACGACCAGTTAGTTAAAGAAGTAAAGCTACATACTACAAGCAGGAGAAAGATTCATTCTATACTTCCTAGGGGGAGAACCCCAAACCAAAAGAGCCCCATTCGCTTAGCTACAGGAACAAACTACGGATAGCTATAAAAAGAGAAACTACATCCTACTGTAAGGAAAGACATCTATCTTCTCCTTGCTTCCATCCCTTTTCCTTGCTTCAAAGAGGCACTTACTCAAGGAATGAAGGGAAGGAATTATGAAACATCCTAAAGCCAAGAAAGAGATAGCTCGTTATAATGCCTTATAGATTCAATATTGAGCCATACAAACAGAGAAGGTAGAAGAAAATCTCATGCAAGAGAAGAAAATCTCATGTCTGCAGCAACATTGTCTTCATTTGATATCAACAATAACAAGCGAAGCCTAGCTACTAGGAACAGCCTAGCTAGTCAGATACGAAGGAAAGAGCGGATAAGCAGAAGCGGAAACCTATTATACTAGATATGCATTGCAGCTCTTTGAGTCTAAGACTTCTAACTCTTTAGCCTCACTGGACTGGCACCTTTCCTCGCCCCTTTGCTTTGGTCCCTGGCTTGGACTGAGGCCGTAGAGAAGGTCACTTAGCTGCAGTCATTAGGCTTCCTCTGGCAATGCGCATGGATTCATTCTAGCTAGTAACAATAGAGTTAGCAAAGCAAAGTCTGGGAACCTGAGCCTCTCTTTCTTTTCCCGATTGCATACTGGATTTCTTACTACGCTAGGGCAGAAAGCAAAGCTTATCACACTCTTTAGAAAAGGAACTTGCTTGCTTACCTGGATTTGGACTACTTACTGGGCTGGCTTGGCTTGGAACCGGCTTGGAAAGCAAAGCAGTTTCCATAGTTGCGCTTTCCCCTTGAACTGGCACGAAACCTGGCTATAGTGAGTGGCTTCTTGGACAAGGTCTTTTCCGATTGAGTTGCCTTAGTTCAGTCTTCATGACGAGAAGATAAAGTGCCTCACACCAATTAATTAGGCTGGGTTCTCAATGGAATTTAGTATGTAGTGAGTTTGACTTGCCCTTCTTCCTAGCATAACATAAAAGATAAGCTGTTCACAAAATAAATAGGCAATGCTATTCCGATCTTCCTCGCGATTAGGAGACTGCTTCGTCTGATCCAAAATAATTCCTAGCGGCATATGAATGCGCAGCTTCTTCTCAAGCGGGGTATTCTCCTGTATCCACCAACAATAGTAGTCTCTTTCTTCTAGCAACCCCTCTAAAGTAAGTTCGAAGCAAGACTAAAGAGCTAATCGGACAAGACTGAAGAGCTAATCGGAACAGAACAGATAGGAGAGGAAAGACAAAGCCCCTATTACGTAGGCACCTTACCTGCTTGAACTCCGGAACAGGAACAGCAACAGGTGTTCTCAAATAGACATCAACAATAGTAGTCTCTTTCTTCTTTCAAACTGGGCGAAGCATTATAGGAGACGGAGAGGAGAAGGAAGATTTAAAACAGAAGGAAGAGGAAGAGAGCCGAACTTGGAGTCTTGTCTTCAAGCCGCGAGCGTAATTAGCTCCAGGAATGACAGCTGACACAGCTGCTTTAGCAACTGGAGCTAATAGTCTTGTCTGAAAGCCGAATTTAGCTGCAGGAATACCAGCTGCCACAACTGCTAAGGCGGATTATGACAATCAACCTATTGCGACTAATGCGACAGCCCTTGATTGCGCAACTAGAGCTACTAGCTAGAGCCAGTAATGAAAGACACGCCCTTATCTTATTGGGCTTGGGCATTACATTAAGGCACCCTAACTACAGAGCTGCACCAACTGATAGAGCTGACAGAGCAGGGTTGGTTTGGCTGAACCAGATGCCCTAACTGATCCCGCTACCAGAGCGGCTAGAGCTGGGAAGCCCAGGCGAAAGGCAACCACTAAAGCAGCGGAAGGCAGGTATGAATCCGACTTTAGCAAAACGTCTTGTCGGAAAGCAAACCCCCTTAAACCAATTGCCCCTCGGCGCACCGTTTGCAGCCCAACTCGAGCCTTGAGCCTTAATTGCGATTGCGGCATTCAACCGCATAAAATGGCTCATGAATTTCTTTAGGCAACTGGAGCTACTAGTCTTCGAAAGCCGGCTACAACAACTGCTAAAGCTGCAAGACCACAACTGCCTTGACTTGCCCTAAAGCTGCTAACCCGAGCTGAGCTGCCCTAACAGCTAGAGATGCTAATGCCTACGAGTCCAAAGGCTAGGAAGGCAAGGAAGACAGGATAGGTTTAAGCAACTTAGCCACTAGTCGTCCCTAAACACTAAACCCTGGCAATACTACCTACTTTTCAGCCGATTCCATGTTGCCGCAGCTTTTGGAGTTAGGTGTTGGCGCTCTAGTTGTTTAAATCCCCTTCCTTCTCCTTCCTGTAGCTGCGAGATGAAAAACAGATATAGCAGCAACCAACTTCAAAAGGTGAGTGCTCGGTTACTCTTCAATAGGCTTTTTGGCCTACTCTTTAGGGTTTTTCAGCAGAGCATACACGTTGACGCTTACTTTTTTGCTCTTTCTGTCTCGGTTGCTTTTGCGTGTAATGGGAGGAGCCTGGGTCAGTCTTTCTTTCTGCATTTGGAATGGTTGTTAATTACGCCATCTTCGCTACCTGAGTCATATCAAAAATTTAGGTACACTGGGCGAAGTCGACCATACCTTTTTCTTAGGCACTGACTGAATCTTTCCCATATGCACTTTGATTCAAAAAGCGATTGATTTATTTAGGGGAAGAAGCTCCAGCGCCTACTATTTGCTTGCGGCCTTTGCTTCTGTTGTGTCTGATCCGGTGATTCAACCTCTGCCTCCTCATCCGCTATGGTCGGGCCAGTACGATCCTCAACCCCCACCGCTATCAAAGAGAGCTTTTTCCTCTTTTTTTGAATCTGTTTATTAACGAGCAGTTGATGAGCCGGTCTTCGAACTAGCCTTGGAAATGGACTCGGCATAATCGGGTCTTTAAAATCCTCGTATATAGACTAGGAGCAAGAGTTCGTAGTTCGTCTTTCGGTACCACTATGCTTCAATTGGCATTATCTTCTATTCCCTCTGTTTGTTGATGAATCGGTTGATGATTTCTCATCCATTGGATGGTCATCTCGAAAGACCTGTTGCTCGCTTCGACTTCTGTTACGGAGGAGGATTCCTTATGCCGGGGTGACTTTATGGTGTACCGGTAGCTCTCATCAATGCGGTATAGACCCAACGAAGAGGGCTATTAAGAATGCGGATACGTCTGACCAAAGAAGCTTAGTGATGCCCTGAAGAGTATAGGACTATGGCTATAGTCGACTAAAAAGTCATTCCAACTGATGATAGAAATAAGTAAATAGCACATTCAGGAGGGTTACGCATCGCCCTTACCTAACTAAAGGGCCCCGGGCAAGCCCTTACCCGCCTGAATGGAATTCATATCTCCTTCGTCTGGTCGAGAAGGGAGAAAGCCCGGGGAACTGGACTGTGACTCTTCTATTACATTACGGAGAAGTCCATTCTCGTCATGATCGATCCACGTCCTACCGTAGTGCCCGGAGAACCAGGCTTGCTTAGCAACCAAAGCTAGCTTACTAACGCGAAGGATTTTATCGTTGATTGCACGAGCTAGCCAGCAAGCAAGCAAACCCCACCCTTACTCACCTCTTAATCTATAAAAAAAGCCCTCTTGAGCTCTCGTTCTAGACTACTTCTACCGCTCTCTCGCTTCTACTGCTGCTGATCTCACTTGGATTAGATATCTGCTCCGTGATCTCGGTGTATTTCTTGACACGTGTCCGACCATTTTCTGTGAGAATGTCCGCGCTACCCCCTATTCAAACCGAAAGAAGTACCTCAAACCCGGTGTACCACGCTCGCACGAAGCATATAGAAATAGATTATCACTTCGTCCGTGAACAAGTCACCCGGGGTGATCTCTGTGTTCGTTTCGTTTCGGGAGTAGATCAGGTCGCTGATATCTTCACCAAAGGTCTCGCAGGACCTCGCTTTTCTACTCTACGGTGCAAGCTTCTGGATCCCTCCAAGACCCATCAGCTTGAAGGGGGGTGTTAGCGCTTACCCATGTTAGCGCATATTACCCACGTTCACACGTCTACTCTATTATTATTATTTTGATATGTATGTGCTGTATTTTTGTGTACCTACTTCTAACCTATTTAGACTCTTAATACAAAGCCTAAAAGGGACATGTTCTCATTCTCAAAAACCTAACTGCTCACAGGGTAGGCTCCTATCAAGGTAATGGTAGGACGACGACTAAGGTTCGCTCTTCTCACAATCGGGACACGCTAGACGAAAGAGTAACTATTCGATCCGATCTGTCACTTGTCACTTTCTAATGAGCTGAGAGAGTTTGTTTTTTTTATGCCGTAGCGCGCCCTTCCGTTTTCCCTTGTATAGTAAGTGCGCAGGTTCAGGCAAGCGCCCAACCTATACAAGGTGCTGGTGTTCTCCTTTACTAAGTGTACCAAGTCTTATGTACTCTAGCAGTAGTGGGCGAAGCAAGGGATGGAGCTAGTTCAAAAGGGAAGTCAGCTCCTTTAATACCAGTAGTCCGAAAGCTTTAGTCAGAAAGGGAAGTCAGGTCAGAAGTAAGATCATTAGTGCTAGTAGTCTGGTCGAAAGTAGTAGTTGGAAAGGGAAGTCAGGAAGAGATGTCTTGATAACAGGAAGTCGTGTAAGGCGGTGGTGTTCTCCTTTGTTCCTCTGTCCTAGTAATTTCGTGGTCTAGTGAGCCCTCTTAAGCCTCTTCTTCGTAATCAAGCCGAAGCAAGGGATTCAGCTAAAAAAAAAGGAAAGAAAGACATGTTTCCCTAACTATTAGTCGGAAAGAAGAAAGCACCAAGTAAAGCACTAAGTACGGACACTAAAGCCGTTTCACCCCTATCTCTTAAAGGCTTCTTTCGAGGACTCGTTTCACTTCCTTGAATTGGCTTAAGGGCGATACCAAGGTTCCTCAGTTCTATCTTTTTATAAAGGTAATGGATTGTTAACAGAGGAAGAGAGTCGAAAGCAGCAGTGTTAGTCTTCTCCTTTATTCGTTCATACTAGTCTGGTATTCGGCTAGCGTAACTGGCGAAGCAAGGGATTAGCTAGAAGGATGGTCTTTAGTGCCAGTAGTCTAAAAGCTGAAAGCAAGGCAACTAAGAAAGCAAAGCAGGAAAGAAAGCTAAAACATGCCAAAAGCTGAAAGCCAAGGCAAGGCATTAAGGCATTAAAGCCGGACAGCTGCCAAGCTGGACGAACAGCTGCAAGCCAAGAGCTCTACTACTAACGTAAAGGAACCCCCCCTTAATCCCCCTCGGGGGGAGGACAGCTCAGTTACAGCAGGCCTTTACTAGATAGGGCAAGCCATAGATCTAGCTGCTGATAGATGCAGCGGTTATGGAGTTGGATTAGAGCGGTCAGGCCTTACTCCATTCGCTTTGCTCGATATAATAGGTTTCAGAATTCCTATCTTGATATAACCATAAATAAAGGAGCTATTTCCCTCAGGTATTCCATTCCCGAAAGACCCGGGCAACCATCCAGCTCTCAAAAGAACAAAGACAACCTCATATTTCAGTAAAAGGTTCAGCTAGGTCTAGTCTATACTAAACAACACGAATCCGCCTTTTTCTTTAATCCTGAGAACTAAAAGGCAAGAAAAGACTGAGGGAATTAGGCGGCATAGAAGGGGCTACGTCCTCGGAACAAAACACACGAAATCCAGTATATAACTTCACCGTCCTATTCTCCGCAATTCAATCATTTAAGCGCATAATCGGACGCTAACAGTGCCCGTAGGCCCCAACAAAGTCTTCCCTCGGCTCGGTATCCCCTTTCTTGAAGTCAATGAGCCTCCTCCCTCGAGTGGTCTTGTAGCTTGATAAGGTTTCAGAATTCCTCCATTGAAAACGAGAGGAATTCCTGTTCATAGGTCCGCCCGCTCCTACCCGAGTAGCAGCTCTGGCTCGAGAGACCTTGATCGCTCCTCCTGGGCGTGGATTTCTGCCTTTAGTCAGGACAGTGGCCCCTTTATTATATTATATGGAATATGGAATTCTGAAACCCGCCATTCCAAAGTCATGGGATTGGGATAGAGTCTGGCCTTTCGGAATCCTGTCTTTGAGGTCAGGTTTCTTTTCCAATTCCTTTCGTGGCACCATCCTCGGTTCAAAGCAAGGGGTGCGCTTTTAATAGAAATAGGCGTGGTTTTGTTCTCTCAAAGTCGGGTGTGTGGTCTCTCAAAGGAGGGCTTCGGGTTTCAAGGCTAGAAATAGATGAACCTTGCCCGACTGACAGGTCATAACCTGAAGGGGCTGAGAACTTCAAGTCGGGCCCCTTGTTCTTGGCCAATAAATAAGGAAATATAGCCTTGCATGCCTTCGAGCAAAGGTAGGGCCCTTCCCCTGCGCCCCACTTCAAAGTCCTGGGTATCAAGCTCTTCAAGGCGGTTTTCTTTCCTGTTGTGATGAATGCCCGGTTTAATAGTTACTAGAATCTGTCTGCGAGCGCGCCTAGCATTCGATTCGTAGGTCAGTCTCCGCCTGAGGGCCCGGCCGCAGGTAGGTTTTCAATAACTAAATAGGCGGTGTTTGCGTCTTACGGATAGAACTATCTGGCCCGTCCTTGTATCCCGGTTTAAGAATTCCTACGTGCCTTTGAGTAGCTAGTAGTTCAATAGCGGTCGAGAGGACAGGACGCAACAAAGAAATAGTTGGACCTCAGTTCTTTGTTCTTGTCCGCAGGTTATGTACTTTTATGGATAGGCTGTTAGGAGGACAGGTCCCCGGTTATCCTTATCCGTATCGGTCTTTCCGGGCTAACTATTTCAAAGACTCCTTCGGACCCTGCTGGGCTTTGGCTTTCTTCTTTCTTAATGGCAGGCCAAGCGGCCAAGTCCCGTGCTTTCGGAATCCTTTCTTTTAGGAATTTCCACGTGCAAGAACTTCTACTCTCATTGATTGAGGTGCCCTCGCTAACTCCGAGACAGGCAACCGCGTCTATCCCGCCATTACATCGAGGTGAGCCCACCAGTTGCTAGTCTGAGTCTCTGTTCATTTCTCTAGTACCAGAATCAGACGATTATATGGATTTTTTCGATGTTCACGAATCGTCTGCCTGTGTGGAACGCCCTTCGACACAAATCTTTCAAGTCTGAACCCCAAGATGGGGAATTGCTTATATAGATAGATCCGCCCTTTAGTGAGGACACCGCCTCTCTTCTCTTATCCTGATCTGTCTTTCCTGGGTATCTGTTGTTCATTTTTCGGGTATCTGAACGATTATGAATTCTACGTGTAAGAAGTTCGTCTGGCCTTCCTTTGGGGTACAATCAATGTTGATGTTGATTAGAGGCCTTATCCCACTTCGGGATAATTCTAATTAAGGGATGACGATACTGGTACAAACAATAGATTAGAAGCCTTTTCCCACTGGAAGGTGAAATAAGTAGTGGGTTTCCGAAAGACAGCCTTCTCTATATTTTATGGCTTGACTTTCGAACTGGATTCCATATAAGAAGGGGGGGGCTCTCAGAGCAGATTCAGGTTTTTGAATCAGTGAATACTTAGCCAGGAATGCCAGATCCAGATAAAAGGGGTGGTGTCCCCTGTTTAGCAAGGTTTTGATTCTGGGATCATATTTGAATGGTAGACAATCAGTTCAGTAAGACAATCAGGCTTACGTTCTTCCTCTTACCGGGATTCGAGGGAACCTAGGCACACTGGAGCTAGAAGGAAAGAAAGGAATTCTGAAACCTATGTCCCCATTTCTGTGTTTGTTAGGCAATCACCAGAAAGAACCAGAACCAGGAGATCAAACATAGTAGAAGAGGACTGCCTCACATACTGGAGAGGAAACAGCCGCTTTTTGGCTTCAAAATACGCTCTTTACGCAATCACAAAGAAGAAGCTGGGAAGCCTTATCACACTAAAAGCACTCTACCAGACTTCTCAGACGAGGAAAGCTCAATACCTAGCGGCTGGAGCTAAAGTATGAGGTGTCTGATACAACTACCGGGATAACTAGCTGCCTAGATAGAAGGGAAAGCCCAAGGCTTGAGTTGACCACCGCGGAAGCAACACTATCACCAAACAATGAGGACATCATCTGGAAAATGACCATTCTTGGCCATCTGTCAGTGGCTTACTTTAAATCAAAACTATAACAGTCACGACACTTAATCCCTATGATGTTCCTCAAGGGTCTTGTCTGGTGATAAGTCCCATCACAATCAAGGCGACGAAGAACAGACATCGCCCAATCGTGATAGGGCCTTAAAAGGCGTTGTTTTACATAATTGCCAATAATAAACAACCTTCGCTTACCAGCACCCGCAGCTAACGAGGCAACCCGGCTATGAGACACGTTCCAATGACCTTCGGATAGAGACTCCATAAAGGGGTACATCTTATCCATAAAGTCATTGATATCGTTCTCATAGACCTCATGTGGTACTTCATCAAAGGGGTATACAACCCTCTTAGACCAAAGAACACATGAAGGCATCCAGCCTGACACGGACCACTCGGCATGAATATGCCGAGCGTAGGAGACTATTTCACTCCTAAGAGACAAGAAGCAGGACGTCACCTTTCGTCCTAACTTCTCGTTCTGTACGCGGTTAGGCAAGGATTTCCAGGTTGGTATCCAAGACATGCCTTGGAAAACGGGCATGGATTGGATAAACGGCATATACCTCAGGGTAAATGAAGGGAGCTTTAAAGCAACCTCTTCACAAACCTGAAGGATATAATAGTAAGACTTATACGTCGAAGTTATCGACTTGAAGGTGTCCTTAGTAACACGTTTCGTGTCTAAGACAATCCTCGCAAGTGAGAACCACGACAAGTCAATCTTAACTATTCTATCCGCTTCATTATCAAACCGTCGATGATAAGACGGTATAATGCGCGGTAGACCGCCTCTCGTTAATGAGACCATTGGAACTGTTAACTCCTTCGGTAATGGTAACTCCATACCGTAATATCGCTGAAGCGATACTGCACATTGCTTTAAATAAAGCGCAGTGTGCAGGAGCCTCCTTGCTAGTCTGATCACTGACTTCGCAAACAGGTAAGCACTGATGCAGAGTTCTGGTGAAAGACGGTTAGAGATGACTAAAGGTACCCTTAATAGGAGCGCCTTTAGCCATCAAGGGAAAGCAACCCACCTTCAAGAGCTACGAGCAAAGGGAGACCTTCCCCCAGGTTGCCTGGAACAAACTAGCTCCCTCAGGGAAGAAAAAGGCCTCACTCTATTTAGGTTAGGCCTGGCCGAAGGTTTAATCATTCTTTTAGCTCAGAGGGGAGGGACCTAGTCTTTTACACAATTAGTTGTGGACTAAGATGTTGATAGGGAGCTGCTCTTTCCTTTAGGCAGGGGAAGCAAACTCGCTTAGAGAGCTAGAAGTCCCATTAAGGGTTCCCTCTCTTCTCGAGACCGGATGCCCACAACCTAGATACCTCCTAGCTCTAGCTACGAGAAGCGGAATGACTCTATTTATGCATGGCGGAAGGAGGAGCGAACTGCTTTTAGCTCATAGTAGAGCTCATATTCCAGAGGGAAGAACTTAGCCCAGTCGGAAGGAATCCACGACTGCGGAGCTCAGCTTAGCTCAGAACTACCTAGCAACCTAGATACAAGGAGAGGGAAGCCCGGGGCACAGTCCTGCCATTAATTAAGAAGAAACCCGAGGGAAAGATTTCAGATTCTCATAGTTAGCCCGGAAAGACCGATACGGATAACGATAACCGGGGCGGTGTCCTCACTTTAGGAAAGAATGGAAGACTTCGTAGCTCAGTCAGAGGGGAGCGGACCAGTCTCGTACAAGACTTTATATTCGATTTTGATCTTGCATAATGGGACCCTACTCTTGCTCTTGCCTTTAGGAACAATAGCGGCGTATTCTGGTACGCTACTAGGAGAGGGCAGACCTTATACCAGGCCCGTGGAATGGAGCGAAGGGCAAGCTTCTGAGCTAGGAGCAAAGTGAACGGATCCTGCTTATTAACTGGAACAAACTAGATCCCGAGGGCGGACTGACTTCGATAGAGGATTCGGAATTGGACCAGTCCTCTATTTATATTTAGGAAAGAATTCCCAATCTTTACCAATCTAGGGAAGAGAAAGCCCCACTCTCTTACGCTATTTGGAGGACAAAGAAGAGCACGCTGTCCTTTAGGAACAAGAGCGCACTAGTCTGGTACAAGACTTTTATGGCACAGAAGGGGACGCTACTCTAAGAGCAGTCCTACTAGCAAGGGGCGGGGGTACCAGGGGGCTAGGAACCTGGAAACTACTTACTAATAGATAGGCAGACTATCAGGAAGGCAATGAAGAGGCATAACAAGGAGATGAACGACTGACTGCCTATAGGAGATAGCATAGAGAAAGAACCACCGATTATCTTACACCGGTACTCAGATCGGTGGGTAGGGAAAGACCTCCATAGCCAGATACCTAGCTAATAGAAAGGGAAGCACTTAGCACAGGACTTTGCAATGGCAGGACGGGCTTTAATCATTCCTTATCCGAGCTAGAAGCACACTGAAGCTAGACCTTCCCTCTTCTCTTGGTGCCTGGAACAAACTCACTCCAGAGGGAAGACTTCAGCCCTCCCAGACAGGGTAGGAAAGAAAGCCTTAGAGAGTAGACGGTTTTGCACGTGGAATTCAATAAGAGAATCGTCTGATTATGAGACTAGCTGCCGATCTATTAGCTAGGCTAGAGCGGCACCGAACACTCTCAGAAAGAGAAAGCAAAAGTATTTAACTACCAGCCAACCAAGGACGGGAACTCACCTAGAGGGAAAAGCGCCCTATTGAGGGAGGAGCAAGCCCTATTCTCTTACGCAATTAGTTGGGAAGAGAGGAGCACCCTACTCTGTTATGTTAACAACCGATTCCATTACAAAAGAAGTTGTTGATGCTGCTCGAACTTCTAGTGATAGTTCCCGCGGGCAGAGAGCTCTTATTCGACATATACTCAACCGGGATACCTAGCTAGAAGAGGAATGCCTCTTTTTATGCATTTATTTGTGCCTTTAGGTTAGCCAGGAATAGCGCCCGTAGTCATCGATCCAGATCCCATAGAAAGGGCTGCTCTGGGACCGGGCTCGAGGGAAGGGGAACCTTAAAAGAAAGCCAGGGGGGGGCTCTACTAGTAAAGTAGAAATGAAAGTAGATGGTCCTAGGGACCTTAAAAGAAAGCAAATTAGAAAGCATTCGAATTGACAACATGTGAGTGGCCCATAAACTCACTCCCCTTTTGTGGACTCACACTAAACCTCCCGTTTTGGACTCGCGCCCCTCGCTTTGAACTCAGAAAGATGGGCGTAGACTCGAACTAATGTTCATGGACACGTAAGAGAAGCAAAGAAGGTATATAGCGCCAAACGAGGCTAAGAAGAAGATAGCATTAAGGAAGAGAGCAACTACGAGCGATGAAAGCGGAAGATTGAATATGAATAAAAGAAGGACGCAACAAAATTCAAGATGAGAGCTGCTAGCAAGCAGAAGCGCGGAACTAAGCAAGCAAGTCGAGTATAAGCAATTGATGAATTGATTGGACTTCGCTCTAGCCGAGGGAGAAGCAGAAAGCAGTGGGAGGGGGGGGATATTACGAAATTCATTCGTTTGATTTCATTTACCATTTTCGAGATTGAGATTCTAGTCTCCAGAAGACCAATGGCTGGAGAGATTCGAAATGGAGGGGTAGAGAAGATCAGATCTACTATTAAAACAAAGAAAAAGTGGACGGGACATACCAAAAGAAAGATTTACATAGAATAGAAAGAAAAAACTCAAGCAAGAACCAGACCGATCCACCAATCAAATCAGTGAAAAGCGCTCTCCATTTTCACTTGGCTTGAAGGCTTACTGCTGGTTTGGCGAGTTTAGTGATCATGGCTGGCTCACCTGATCTATCAGCTGAGTAGTAAGCCCCCTTGGGATAATCATCAATATCTCTTCCTATCTAAATGAGATTAGGAGGGCGCCCTATTTAAAGAGCCAGCGTGTCTTTCAATCTATTGGCAATTACCTTAGTCATTCTCTTATACAGTGTAGTCCCTATAGCAATGGGCCTCGGTCTAGTGAGGTTTTGCTTTTTTGGGAATCATTGCCAGGAAGAAGGATGGAATTGCACCTGGTTTGCTTCTGTTCGACTTCAATTACCATATGGAGATGAAGGTCGTCCTTAATTATGTTCCAGCACTGCCCCTGAATCAATCAACCAAGTAGAAGTTGAAGTTCAGTTGGAATCCATCTAATCTAGTAGCTTTTGACTATGAACACCTCCCCTTTTTTTGATAGATAGCTAACAAGATTGAAGCCTTTTTTTTGCCCCGGGGACTCTTTCAAATATTTGATGGACTGCTGCTATATGCTGTTGGCTCGATAAGATGGATAAGTGTGAGAACAATTTCATAACTTCTATCCTTATCCCCTCATGCTGAACCAGAACCTGGCCTGTTGGGCATTTCAAATTAATAAAAGTGTGGATTCTGCCTTTCGATGCGTGGAAAAAAGAAAAACCTTTTAACCACTACTGTTGAGATTGTAGGCGCAGCGACTCCCCTACCCTTCTTGACTTAAAGCTGAGCTTCCAATCTTCTATACATACAATAGTCCTCTATGTGTTCTGCATGTGGTTCTCTCTCAATTGCTTGTTCCAATCTTCCTTTTCCATTCACGTATTTTCTGCTTGTTTTGTAATGAAATTTTCTTCGCCTTTTGAATGAATCTTCAGTAGGGGCCTTTAGTCGTTGTTGAATTGCTACTGCTACTAGTACTAGTCTTCGGTTAAAGCAGTAGGCAGGTCAAATTCCTGGGAGTTTCATTCCAAGTTTCCTCAATCAATTGTATACATTCTGCATTCAGAAGCCATTGTTGATCCATCCTCAAAGGTATAGGGCTTATCCTTGGTTGTCATTAATATAGGTCTATGATCAGCCCTTCCAAGTAGTGGTAGGAATGGATTCAAGTAAGATAGATTCGTTCTCCATGAATCCTTCCCGGTCCTTTCCCAGATTCTACTCCCTGTTGTCGATTAGACCAGGTAAAAGCTAAATTATGTAATTCCAGTTAGATTATACTGAGCAGTTCTCTGAATGTAGACATGAGACGATCAGCAGATCTTCGACCGCCCTTTTAGCCTTATCTAGTTAAGGGTGAGTCTGATCTGGTTAGAATCCCCCATGTATAAACATTCCATATCCAAAAACATTTCCAGTTCCTGCCTTTTTGATATGGGATAATGGTAGTCTATATAGATTGGAGATGTCAATCAATGAGCCAGAGTTTATTGGTATGCCCAATTTGATCCAGTAAGGAGTCGTTAGTCTCGTTGTTAGAAAGCGAGGCCTTCATTCTCTTTTTCCGAATCAGGCCGATTTTGAGTTTATTAAAGGGGTGTTGGAATGGGGATAAACACTACTGAAAGCGACTCCAGTAGGTATCCTTGGCTTAGTTGGCTGGGCTGCCCAGTCGAATTTCCTGCAATAATAGTCAATCTGATGTTGTTCTACTATCCTTCTCATTTTCTTCCTCCCTCCGGTCGCCTCTAATGTTCCAGGAGAAGTATCTTCATAAGATAACCGGTTCATCCTGACCCGGGTCTTTTTTGTCTCTTGGGTACTTTACAAATAGGGGAGGCAATTTCGATATATCAGTCGGAATCACTAGCCATTTCGACCGATCCTCTTCCTCCTCATTTCTGGTTGGGAATGAGTTTTCACTGACTCACTTTCTGATTGCGAGTTTCTCAGTTCCGAGTGGACTCGCTTACCTTTGTCAATCATTTTGTCTTCCTTATTGTATAACCTGTTGAAGTGGTAGATCTTCTTGTAACATTTCACTTTGGTCATTCTGAATTGTATCATTGATAGAGTGGATTTCAACCTCCCGTATGTTGCTGGTTTGTTTCAGTCCTACCACCGCGTTGATAGGTCTGTGTCACCTCCCTAGGTTGGCTTCTCCTCTGTGTCAACGGAACATCTAAATCCCTTATATTCTCTGTGGGATTCTGTTCCAGTTGTTGAGACTAAACAATCGTTGTTTCTTCCATGGCGAATTCTAAAGTAAAGGCTGATCAGGTTGACTTCCGTCTGATTGGAATTTAGTTGGATAGGTTGGTTTTGTTTAGGACAGCATCTCCCGGCCGTATTCATGACAACGGTTGCACTTGAACGGTAGCTGTTTATAGTCAAAAGCCTGTGTGTGCTGTATCATTGAACTCTTTTCTCCAACTAGGAGTGGATGCCAACTCAATCTGATTTGCCTCGCATTGACCTCCCCGTCTCTTTATCATAGATCAGCCCTGTCACCGCTTCCCCTGCGACAAAAACTTGGGTGAAGAATTCAGTGGAGAAAAAGTAAATTGCTTATTTGCTTAACACATCGCTGGGTTAGCGGATTTGCCTGGTTCGTCTGCCTTTCCCTCTCCGGGACCCTCCTTCGACTCGCACTCGCGGATATCAAGATCCGGTATCTCGCTGCTTTTTCAGTCAAGTCAAGAACACACGCTTCAACTTGCACCTGCGCTAATCAGTGACTTGCTAACTTGCCTTCATGTCTCGCTACTGATACACCTACTTGATATCAATCGGCCCCTATTAGTAAGGCGCCTTCTAATGAGTCTCGCTCTCAAACCCTTGTACTTTAGCTAGCGATTGCGCGTTAGTGCTTCTTTTTTTTTCTTCTTTCGTTGACACTCGAATTTCTCTTATCTTGTTGATTGAGCTAGCGGTGGAAAATGACGCATGAATTGTCTTCTAATTATGGCAGTCAAAAGCCTGATCATCTGAAGAATGTTCCTAACCTCTTGGCAAAACGTTTTGTTTTCAGAGGGACCAAGATTGTCTTAGCACGAAGGACTGGCAGTCTTTCTGTCTGCAACGAAGATTACGTCCTCACTCAAGCCCTCTTCCAGAAGAAATGGAGTATCACACTCCTCTACAAAGCATCATTCCAAAAGGAGGAGCACCTCTCATAAGGGTCACATCGCAAATCTGCAGGGGACTGAACCAAATCCGGCAAAAGGGGTTCAAATCCTAATGATGAACGCATTGGCAGAAGAGCCACGTGATGGGATGATCAACTGGACTGCTATTCCCATAAAAAATGACTATCAAACAAAGGAGAAAGTCAGATGGAACCCTGCATTGCCCTCTACAGACTCCTACCCATTTCATTCAGGTTTTCTTGTCCAGAAGAAAGACAAGCGAAATAGAGGTCCAAAGCGTCCCCGAAGATCGGTGAAAGGTACCTGAAAAGGACTCCTATTCTGATGAAAGAGACTGACAGTAATCCCAACAGGTTGAGTTCTGCTAACTATCTGTTCTTTTGTATATTATTTCCCTCAAACGACAAATGATATTTTCCCATAGGGGGGGAATGAAAAAGAGAATTGCATTTCGTCGCATCCCTTTCTCTCCGCTTTGAACATTCCTCTCGTCCCAAGCCCAAGGGAAAGGGCTCGATCATGTACACCCCAGTCGGCGCCACAATGCTGCAGCAGTCAATGGAGAAAAAAGGCTTGTTCCGTCGGGCCCGAATCCTCTCCATAACTAGTGTAGTGAAGTCCTTGTGAAGGATCTCCGATCAGGGCGCCTACTCGCTAAAGGTTTTCGGAAAGGCAATCTCTACTTCCTCTCTGCTCCAGTTGGTCAAGCTCATCACACTCGAGTGTCTTCTTCTTCCTCAGCTTCTCTGCGTACCTGGCATCTTCGCCTTGCTCATGCAAGCTTTACAACCATTAGGAGTCTAGTGTCTACAGGGTCCTTGAAAGTCGATTGTAATAGTGCTTCACCCAGTCATATTTGTCCTGGTTGTCAACTGGGGAAGCACACCAAACTACCATTTTCTCCACGCAATAAAAGAGCTGACCATTTTTTTGAATTTATCCATGCTGATGTCTGGGGTCCTGCACCTTCTTCTTCTTTATCTGGTTCACGTTATGTTGTAGTTTTTATTGTTACAGTAGATATACATGGTTTTTTTTTCTTCGTGCCAAATCTTAAGTTTTTGATGTTTTTCGAACCTTTCACTTATAACCAAGCATTTTGAGAAACCCATAACATTTTTCAGAAGTGATGGTGGTTGAGAGTTTACTTCTAACAGCTTTAATGAGTATTGTGTGCATCATGGAATTCAACAAAAATTCTCCTGCCCTTACACTTCAGAGCAGAATGGTGTCAGTGAGCGCAAGCATCGCCATATCACTGAGACGGGCCTTTCTATGCTTTTTCATTCCGGGGTTCCCATGTATCTTTGGACAGAAGCTTTTCATACGGCTGTTATTGTTATCAATAACCAACCTACACCACTTCTAAATCACAGGTCTCCCTATGAAATCCTACATGGTGCTCCACCAGCTTATTCATCTCTCCGGGCCTTTGGATGTTTATGCTACGTCCACATCTCGAAGTCCATTCGTCACAAATTTGAGCCTAAGGCTGATTGCTGCATTTTTCTCGGGTACAGTGATGATCATAAAGGCTTCCGATGCTTCTCTCTGTGCCGTCGTCGAGTTTTCATTTCTCGCCATGTCACATTTGATGAAGCAACTCTATATGATCCACCATCTACAGTGCCTCGATCTCAGGGGGAGGTGCCACATATGCTGCCCACCGTTACTGACTCTGCTTCCTCTGCACCTGAGATCACTATTCTGCCCATTCTCACGGCCGGTGCCTCTTCCAGCAGTCCTATTACAGCCATCGAGGAATAAAAACCTAGTCCACATCCTGCTGCACCTCCTACTGCACCTGATGGTCATCAATCCGCTCTCAAGTACTACACTCGCCGGCCTAAAACCAAAGCTGCTCCTTCAGCTGATTTACCATCATCTTCTCCTCAGCCGAGTGTTCCTCCTGATCAGGAAGCTCCTATTGATTTACGAAGAGGAGTACGTTCCTGTACTACTAATCGGCTCCTTCCCTCGGTCAATGTTGTCTCTACTGATTCCAAGGTGAAGGAACCCACTCAATTTCGATCAGCTCAGAAGGATCCACGCTGGGTTGCTGCCATGCATGAAGAGATTGCTGCCCTCTATCAAAATCAGACTTTGACTTGACTTTCTCTTGTATAACCAAGACCACTTGCAGCCGATAACTTTCTTATCCGAAGGTAGTTTACTTGCTTATTTGCTAGAATAAGGGCTTTGGCCCGGCAATGAGATTAATCACGCAGCTTTGACTATATAAGATACCTAAGCTGGAGCTTGAAACTAAACCAGAAAGTGGGAGAGCCGGATCCCGATACGAAGTGAAGGTTGCAATTATCCAGTTAGAAGATAGCCGTGTCAAGAGAATATTTCATGATGTGAAACTAGATGTTTATGAGTAGCCCTTTGAAAGCAATGCAGGCGAAGAATTTGGAAATGACATCAGCAAGGAGAGGGTTTCAACCGAGACCACTAAATAGTTACGCGCAGCCCCTGGTTCTATCAAACCAGACACTTCATCCCTGGAAAAAGAGAAAAAATTCCTTCCTTGATGACTAAGGTTGTAGGAGTCAATTTCTAGAATCCGTAGCAGGGCTAAACGCGCCTCATTTCTTTAAGCCGAAAGGTCTAATACTGAGGTTTCCTATCAAGCCAAGGAAGTGGATTCCCCTGCAAGGGTACGAAACGATAGCTATTCTTCCTTTGCTACCGCCCTCCGAAAGAATCCGTAGTAACCACAGAAAGGGAAACTATTTGAACAAGGGCAAGCGAACCAGAAAAAGCATTTGAACAACTCGTTGTTGCCTCTATTTAAGTTCATTTCTTCTTCACTCGATTCCTATTCTTTTCTTTCTCGGCTCAAAGAACTGGGTCACGGAACTCTCTGCCCTTCGCCCCTTGGCTTGGCTACGAAACCAGGCTGTGATCCGCATCGAGAAAGAAATGTATTCATGCATCTCTTTAGTTCGAATGCTTTTCTGCTGGATTTCTTTACTTAGAAATATAAAATTCGTATTCTAAAATCCATTCTCTCACCAACATCTATGCTATGCCCAAAGCGCCAAAAAGGGCTGATTCTCGCCATCTAGGAATCTAGCATTCCCGGTCTGGTCTTGCAGAGCCTTCTTTATAGTCTAGTAGCCCTTCTGAAACAAGATTCAATAGCTTCTCCTTCTGTTGACTTCACTCCTTTTGAGCTAACAGCAGCGGATGACATAGCAATAGCAGCTCCCATTTCTATTCTATATACGCGAATATCTGTTTGTGATGAAATCGACTCTCACCTCTCACCCGAGGGTTGCCCCAGACAGACTCTTTTCTTCCTAGCCTTTTGCGTGTTCCTAACGATCTGAGCGATCTTAACGATCTGAACGATCTTAACGATCTGAACGAACTCTCCTTCGGTCCTATTCCGAACGAGGCTCCTCGAGACCTTCGGACCCTTGCCTTCTTCGGTCCTATTCCGAAGGATCCGACTTCGGACCCTTCGGACCCTAGCCTTTTGCGTTCCTATTCCTATCGATCTGAACGAACTGGCTTTCACACAAACAGTCAAATGCTTAACCCAACTCGATTCAATCAATTCCATTTGAAAGGGGTGGAAAATGACTCCTATATATGGGTGACTCTTTAGGAGTCATTTCTATAGACCTTCACTCTTATTAACGCGATTTGGATTCGAACCAACGCCGCTACCACCTCGTTGTAGATCGCGTTCCCGCCCACATCAATTCAATATAATTGACCCCTCTAGTCCTTTTCTATTCTACTCTACCTTTACTCTTTATTCTTGTTTTTTCGTCCTTTACTCTTTATTCTTGTTTTTTCTTCTTTCATTCAAAATCTGATTCCCTCTGCTGACACTGATTCCGCCAGGGCTAAGCTTTATGGCTGCCACGCATACGGCTAGGGCTTTGGTCCTGCTTTGATGGTTTAGAGGATCAAACCCTTCGGTTTCGATCTCGAATAGATGCCGTGCAGCGTTGTTGAGTGGTTCTTGGCAATAGTCACACGGACTCGCTGTATGATGCGAGGAGCACACTTTGTTGACAAATGTGTCCTGCACTACATGAACCACTTGGGCTAGATCCGGTGCTGCAAGAGCCCCTGGTTTGAATAGTAGCTGTTCCGGTATTATCCCCGGAAAAACCCTATCAATAAACACGTTAGCAGAACAAATCTTCCATCCGCTTCGCCTGCCTCCTTCGGACCCTTTCTTTCATCTTTCAAACTAGAAACAGCGTCAGCACCGGATTGAGTACTTTCTTCTCTGCGCACTAGTTAGTAGCCTGTCCCGAAGAGTGATCCCACTCCCAATCAATAGTGCCAATGCCGTGAGGTAGTTATTAAATGGCACGTTCCAGAATCTTCTGCATTTGCAGTGCACTTCCTTCGATCTTGCTCTCATGCTTTCAAAGAAGGGCAACTCAATCTCCTATGTAGGCTGGTAGATAAGTGGGAGTAGTCCCTTCCATATGAATTGGATGGATTTCGTTTTCCATTCAAAAAGTTATTGGATTTGAAAGACCCATTGATGGCTATTCTGCTCGCTCTCAGGAGCTTGAGTAGACCGTTCGTTCAACTCGCCTGAAGGAGATTCTACTTCCTTAGATAGAAAAACTCGCTTCGTAACCTTCGCTCCCTTCGCACTCGTTTACCGGTTGCTCTTCTTATTCATGATTATACCGTTCGCAGGCATTCCTGGTCAAACAAGAAGGAGGTAACCTACATCCGTTAGAAGTATTCTTCACTTCATTTGCAGAAAGTGATCTTGACAAGCCTTGAGAAAAGATATTAGTGGCAATATTTCTTATTTAGTTCAGGACGGAGCTTTAATACCAATCCGTGAATGTATTTGCAGGGTTATATCTCCGGTCACTAAGAAAGAGGGATGCATACGTGGTTTCTAACTCAGATGAAGCAGTTCCCAGGCGTTTGTGGGTCAACCTTAAAAGGAAATCGGGCGCTTACAAGCGACCTGGAGGGGCTATTGACAGATAAGAGTGTTCCAGTGGAAAAGGAACGATGCCCAGGTACGAGGGAGGAGCAAGTTTTAGCTAATGGAGCAGTTTGAGTATCACCAGACCGCAGGCCTCGGCTTAAGAACGAGAGCGTATTACGTTCACTACAAAATAGGACTTCCCCTTTCTTTGCTGAATAAACGTCAGTCTCACCGCTTGAATGCAAATTGGCTGAACTGCACGCTGGAGTTCTCTCGAAGAAAGACCTATCTCCTGGGCGAGCGTTGGAAGAAAGACCTTCTTATTTGTTTGTTTACCAGGCGTCACTCTAAAACATTGCTTTCTAGCGGGTCTCACTCTTTCTATTGATCATATTTTCCTCTAATGGGAAGCATGCTTCAACCATATCCTTTTACCTTTACTCATCCAGTCAAGTAGAAAGATGGTCGACTCTTATAGATGTAGCAGTCGTTCTTTTGTCTTACAGTCCAAATAGCTTATTAGCTTTAGAAATCCCGGGCTAGCAAGTAGGAGTCCCAATGCTTTCGTCTCAGGGTAGAAGAAGGGGAGAGGCATAGGCTAGAAAGATAGGATTCGAAAAGATTGCTTACTCTGATATAGAGTTAAAGGGAGAGCAGTGGTCCGCACGCACCGTCGGATCATTACAGTAAGGTCAAGCCTTCTTCGCCCTCTACGGGGAAATTCAATGCTCAAGTTGTTATACCAGTCAAGTTTCAATATCTAGTAAGTTTTACGAATTAAGCAGTCTACTTTTACTTTGACCAAGCTGTTTCATTTCAGTAGTGAAAGTCGTTCCAACAGACAAAGACTAGAAGAGAAGCTCTGCTAAAGAAGGGACTTCTACTAACCAAAGGAGAAGCTAGAAGGAAGACAGGAGATATATTCTGCAGAAGTCATACTAACCTAACAATATTCTCTTTCTTTTCTATCAAGCAGAAGAGAAGGCGGGCCTCTCACCATGAAGTAAGGATAAGATCTCTCTCAAGGCCATGGGCGATATAGTGTTCCATTTTGGAAGGTAAGGGGCTCCAATTCTCTCTTCTACGCGAATTCATAGGCGAAGAAGACTAATCTCTTTAGTACAAGTAAATAGGTGAGATATTTGATGTGAGGAAAAGACAACTCAATCGGTTCACTTTCTCAAGGTCTGGTACTAAAGATCCAATCCATGTGAAAACGAAGTCTCATAGTCAAAAGGAGAGTGTGGTCCTTAATGCGGACCCACGGACCACCTTGACTTATGATTCAGTGTCCCTAAGAAGAATTTCCATTCCCTTCCTGTGTAGGTCGACTCCAAATGTTACGGAATCGAACCTCGAACTCAATGTCTAACCGAGAATAAATCGAATGAAACCTGTGAACAATAAGGTTTAGTGATTCCACTAACCCTCCAGTCATAGCTTCTCGGTCCTGTAATCGAGATCTTTCGTTGTTGCAGGAGCTGTAGTCATTAGTTTTTTAGTCACATGCGAAAGCTTGTAGTAATCTCGTCGTCTTTCCCAGCCGTGCCCAAATAAGCAGTTTCAGCAAAGCGGGTTCAAGCCGACGAAGAAAGCTCTGTAGATAGATCTTGTCTAAGGGAAGGATTCAATCGTCCAGTCCGTAATAAGAGATTCAGGTGGTTTGAGTATCTACATCTACGCCTGATGTGAACCCCAAGTATGAATAGTAATCCATCCGCAGCTTTAGGTATTAGTGTGCCCACACCCTCATAGGGGGAAGCCCCTTATCCTTATAGGCATAGACATCGAGAGGGGAGTACTTCATCGGCATAGGCAGCATCCCTGTTTTCAAGGTTGAATCTTCCTGTCCCCTTTCCCACTTCCGGGTAAACCTAAGGCTCTTCCCTATTTTCTAAGAGGAAGAGCCGCTTTGAAGCTAATAAAAGCCTTTCTCAAACTGGGGGATACTTTCGAACGAATAAAACACAATTTCAGACACGACAATGCCAATAGAAAGAGTGAGACATCTGGAAGCAGTCAAGATAGAATTATCGAAATGAGGAGGATGGGCCCTTTTGCCCAACTCCGGAATTCCATTCTTTTTAGTCTTTCACCAATCAACTATTGACGTATGTAGAATAGGTTGTTCTTTCATAGTCATTCTTTCATCGAACTTGGTGTTCTTATTGATCTTCGGATTCAATACTTGTCAAACTCAAATCAAACTTGAAGGAGTTGGTCATCGTCCATTCAACTATAGAAGCGGATCTAAACTAGTAGGGGTGGCCCCCAATAGTGGGTAACCTTGGACAACTCAACGACTATAGTTGAAAGGAGGTGGCGGGTTCAGAGTGTGAGTCTTTCTATCTCGACTAAATAGGGCGCTGTGAGACTGTATGCGCGATCATTGACCCTCCCCACTTGCGCTGATACGTTAGCGAGGTGAGCCCTACTAAACTAATCCAGTGAGTGCAACCTTTGATAAAAGGCGCTTTCTACCCGCATTCTTCTTGCGGATTTTCTTCTGTCTTACAGATGGCTTGAACAGGCTTTCTTATGACTTCTAGACTCGGATCCAATCGCGCACCCACTTTGTCTAACATCCCATAATCAAACTAAATAAAGGAAAGACTGAGCGGGACTATGAGTTGGGTAATCGAGACCCTCTTGTGCTTTGCTGCCTATTTAAGACAGTCATGTTCACCTTGTTCACTGGCTCGCGGACTCCTTACCTTAGCTTAGGGGATATGTCTCACTATACAAAGTACACGTAGTTCAGCAGCATAAAAGGAAACAACAGAGATGAGCACACATCTCGATCTCAGAAAGCCTCTCTTAATGGGCTTAGATTCCTCTACACCTTTCTCGCTTCAACTTAGGCGAGAGAAAGACCAGCCAAACGGGTTCCGGTCGTGAGTTAGCAATCAAAACCGACTGCCTTAAACCGGGTACAGACCTTTTTTTTTCCATGATTATTAAGGTAACCAGATAAGCTCCAGGTTAAGTTGTTGTTCCGCGGATAGAGGAGCTGCTTCGAGCATTGGTATGAAACCCGGAATATTTTATTTGAAATCGCGATGAGTTAAAGAAACCCACCCGGAATTCAGTCCATGATAGGATAGGGATAGAAGCTTGTGCATCTTTCTATTTGATGTTTGTTGATGGATCTATCAAAGTGGCATCGGAGATTCTTTCTTAATGGAAACTTGTATAGGCCCCTATGGCTCTCCTAAAACCCTTCATAAGGGATATGGCTATAATGAGAATCTCTTGCTTTCCGCACCCGCTAGTGCACATACACTTTCGTTTACTTGGGCTCGCGAGGTGGTGGGAAATGGCCTGATCTATGCTTATGCTCTTGTCTAAGGAGTCCGCAGACTCTTTTTATACTGCTTGAAGAAAAGTGTCTCTTATCGTTAGCCAGCCCTATCAGAAACAGGACCCGGGACTGAAGGATTGCTCTTGCCTGAAAGGATAACTGCTAATCTTTCATTTAGAGAACTTATGTCTTGTAATCAAACTGAAACTTTAACTGGCTCGGCTGGTCCGCCATGAAAGCTCTATTCTGCCCCAGAAAAAAGAGATCCCCAGCTTGCTTGCATGCAACTCTTGTTGAAGAGAGGACTTCCACTTTTTGGAATGAGACTACTGAGATTGCTACACTCGTCTGGATACTTTTCTCTGAAAGAGAGAGAGCCCCCTTCTAGCCTTATCCCTATTACTAGCTTTCCCCCAAGGAGAATCAATCTATGGCGTAATATACTTATTCGCGAAAAGGAATGGAAAGCACTTTGAGAGGAACTCATTGAGGCCAAACTACTCCTTATAGGCGTAGGCATCTATCTTGAGGCCCGTCTTCGTATGCACTCCTTATCCTTTTGCCTGAAACTAGATGGCTTCAACTCCATCTTGATGCTCGGCAGGGAGTCAAAGACTGCATTTCAGGGGGCTTAGCATGAGGAGCAGTGGGACCGGAAAGAAAAAAGGATATAAGGGAAATAAACTATTTCACATAGGATATGCATTAACTAGAAAGGCAGAAGGCTCATCTCTTGGATTAGGAAATGTCCCTAGGACTAACACTAGATACCCCTCACACCTTGACAGAAGCAAGACTAATAGGAAAAAAGTCTCTCTTGTCCTTAGACCTACCCCTCCCTCTTTTTTTGTAGAGAAGGAGAAAGATAGATCCTAAGCGACTAGGGGCCCACTTCCTTAAGTCAGATATAACTGAACTATATAAGATGCTTGAAACAGTGTCTTTCCCTTCTTACCCTGCTCACTTTTTGGCTATCCCGTGACTTACTTGACCTAGATCCTGCTTTTTGGGCAAGATAAGAGGCCCTATACTACCATAGGCTGGCTAAAAAGACTGCGGGCTAGAGAGTACACCCTTTAGCACAAACTGCATTAGCATAGACTGCAGGATATGAACAGAAACTGCAGAATACCGAAGGGAAGGAAAAAACATTATCCAATGGAACTCAAGCAAGATCTATAGGCTTATATTAAGACTAGATGGATATGGAAAGAAAGCGGTTCAAAATACTCAGACGTTCTCATAGGATTGCTGACTTCTTTAAGTCATCTAATGTTTGAAAACTGGCCCTCCATTGGCTGGGCAAAGGTAAGCAGAAATGCTTGGTCTTCAAAGAAGACGCCTTATATAGCTTTCCCAAGAAAAGAAGCAACTATTCCTAGCTTGCTTTCTTTCTACAGGCATTTTTCTAAGTTTTATCATACTTACTCGCTTTCCTTTCCTGGTGGGGTCAGAACCTTTGAGCGTGGGATATGATCACAAGATTCAATTGAGTCCTCCTTATGAAGCATGCTTATCAGAGGTAGCATCTTGCCTAGTAAGAGATTGCCCTGGTAAGTCACATACCCCAGCTTATGTTATCCATAAACCGAGTAGAAGTATAACTGGAAGTCCCCCCATTCTTTGCCTCAGCCTGGGAAGCGTGAAAAATCTCATTCATCCCTAAATCTCGCACTCAATCGAAAGCTGGTTTCCATACAGGGGTTTCCTACGAGGGTTCTGAGAGCTTGGGTGGGGCACTAGTTAGTTAGTTAGGTTCCCATGAAAGTAGCTTTCCAGCCGTTGGGAGCTCTATTCATCCAGCATGCATTTCCATTCCGTACGCCTACGTTTAGAGTCTTGAGGTAAGCCTCCCCCGTTGCCATTGCTTCTGCCTTTGAGCGAGTGCCATCCAGTCAAGTGTAAGAAAGGGCAAATCCCATCTCTGAGTCTGTTGGAGTGGCTTTCGATGTCGGTCCAGCCCATCCATACATTGTGAGGTCCTTGCTGGTCAAGGTCCCTAAAGCAAGTGAGTTCTCAAGCTCTCCAGCATTCTCTTTTCCAGCGGTTCCTTTTCATGTCCGATCCAGACGAGCCTTTTCTAGTCCTTCTACTTTCGAGCAAGTTGCAGTTGCAGTCTTTGCTAGGGCAAAAGCAGGAATATTTGCTCCAGTGTTAAGAAGGATGAAATTGCTAGACCGGAGGAAGAGGGATTTTAGTAAGGCAAAAGCCTAATTACTTCTCTTGCAGCCAGTCCTGCCTTTGGGAGTGCCCCTATGATCGAATGTGAGCAAGTTTTTTCCGGGATACGTTGCGTCTTTCATTATCTTTGGGTAATTTATCTAGTGGTAGTCTCGGCTTAATATTATGCGGAAGAAGTTGCCTACCCATAACCAGTAGAAATTGTAGTCCTTCTTAAGGCCATTCCATAATATTCTATTCCTTTTGTAAGACTTCCAATTACGCAAGCCCTTCTAAATGCAGCAAAAGGATAACTTTCCTAATTCCTTGCTTGTCGATCCAGGTGAGCAACTAGCTTTTATACGATTGAATTTTTTATAGGTTTCTTTTCTTACCCCAGCCTCCTAGCCTTTTTCTTTTCTCCTTCGGACCCTAATCTAGTCTACGACTACCCTTGCTTATTGATTAGTCGTCGAGCAACTCCGTCCCTTTCTGTGGGACAAGCTTTTAAAAATGCTTATAGAAAGCTAGTTTTCATTTCAGGCAAGGTTAGAGTTCAAGCCAGGTTACAGTTATTATTCAAGGCAGGGGGAGTCGTTTTTATCGCCAGTGATGGTTCAGGCAATTCTACTTCTGATCTAGCAAACCCCTAATCTAACGAGCCTGTTGCAGTCCTTAGGCGAGCAAGTCAGTTTGAAAGCTAGATTCCTTACGCAAGAAAGCCTGGGATAGACACGAAAGCAAAGGATCTTAGGTAAGCCACTATTTCTACTTCTTTTTCAAGCGAGCAAGAGAGGACTAAGGCAAGGATCCGAAGGAATGTTCAGTTTCATAAAGTTTTTTATCATATATCATAAGGGATTACCCGTGCCATTTCCATTCCTTGAGTGAATTGATAAAATATCTCATATTACTTGAGTGCTTATGAGTATCTATTTCCAGGTCTCCCTATGCTTGGAGGGAGGGTTTCATTCTAATTCTTCACCATCTGACGTCGAAGGTTCTCGGGTAAGCTAGAAAGCAAAGTAAGCCAAAACCTGTGGCTCTTCAAGACCTCACCCCTCTTAGGAAAGGCAGCAGCAATAACTCTCCGGGCTAGCTCTCTCGGGCTATTCTAATCAGTGCTTCTACGTCGGTTCAGGTGATTTCATCCCTTGTTACAGCGAGTGTTCCAGTGAGAGCTGTCCCTTTTTCAAGAAAGTCAAAAAGCCCAATTGGAGTCTTAAGGTAAAGGTAAGCTCCTCCTGTTGAAAGCCCATCTAATCGAGTTGTAGTGCTAACTCCTGTTTCTAAAGAATTGAAAGAAAGAGTTGTATTTTCATCTCCTGGAGTTGCATAGCCAGTTGTTTGACTTTCTAATAAGCTAACAAGCTAACGATCTTACAGGCCCAATATACTTTGCTTGGTAGAACTATTGGGCTTTGGCTCTTGGTCCACTCCTGCCCTTTGTAATGCTTCCGCAAGCCCTGTCATATCTTCTGTCATGCGTTCTGCCTTCCCTGTGGAAGAATGTTCAGCTCCTGTGTTTCAATGGAAGTTGGAATTTGATCTCTTCTTTCTCCAATACCGGAGAGTGTGAGTGGCAACAGCAAACATAAGTGACCAATCAGAGGAGATCTTGTACTGGGGCAGTTTGAAGGTTCCAGTCAATCCAAGGTTGAAAAGAGGTACCAAAGAACTCATTGTTGCAAGCAGGAGGAATCAGCACTCTCCAAATGTCTGTAGCAAAGGGACAATCTCGCAATACATGAATTGAATCCTCGCAGGCTCCACATAGATCACAACTAGCAGTATCCCCACCAAATCCACGACACATTTTTGCATACTTGGTAAGAAGTCTATCATGCCTGACCAACCAGACGAAGTGTCTGAGTCTATATGGACCCTTAAGATGCCAAATAGCATCCCACTGCTGCGTGTCAGTAGGACTAATATCACCAGGCCTCAAGAGGTTATAGCACGACTTGGTAGCAAGAAGGTCGAAAGGGTTCAAGCTAGGACTCGTGCCAAAGCACTGAGTCAGTATGTGGCAAAGTGGAAAGAGGATGCGCACGTACCAAAGGTGGAAGAGTCGCCGAACAGGGTGGTAAAGGGTTGTCGAAAAGGTGCAAGCGCCGAGGAATTCGAAAGCAAGGATGCGTTCCAAGTGTCAAGGCAAGAGGTCTTGCCGCCGAACGCTGGCTCTGTGTCTTTTATTTGTCCTATCGCGTGCTGTCTTTTTGCGTTGGGCCTATCGCATTCCCTCTTTTTAGTATTCGCGATCTCTGCCCCAAGGCGCCTTTCCTCGAAAGTATGATTATCCGTCCTGAGGAAGCAAGCCAGGTGTTGACCTGATTTGAATCGTGTACTTCGACCCGGTCTTGTTTTCTTCTCTTTTCCGGTATGT
>VIGT01000021.1:0-23148 GCA_026686915.1 Exbucklandia tonkinensis | reverse complement strand
TGAAAAGCATTCATCCTTATACAATCCCATGTGCTAATAGCGCGCACCAGGACGGACTTCGATCATTCTATTACAGTAGAACCCATATACATGAAAATGAGTGTTCCTTCATTGCCCGCTGTTCTTACTTTCCCGCCGGAAAGGTAAGGTTCTCGCCTGTGTAAATGCTTGGGATCCTTAATTCAGGTATCCGCCTGTGGGAAGGCACAGCAGTGGATTCAAACAAAACGGCGAAGGCAAAGGTCGTAGAGACAGATCCATATGCATATGTTTATAGGAGTGAGACCCCCACATTTGATGGTATTACAGGAAGCGAGCCCGCGGCCTCCTTAGGGGAGCAGAGCCAGTTCCAAATCCAATTGATCCGGGACTAGAAGCAATAATGAAAGTGTGAATTGCTAACGCATCAAGATCTCATTTAATGTCCAGTGGCATGGTGAGCAGTCCAGATCATAGCGCGTAAGGATCTCTATGCCTTGATCCACGTCAATAACGAAAGTCAAATGAGAGCGAGATCGAGAATTCCATATCCCTATAAGTAAGTCCTATGCCTATCGTATCTAAATCAGTAATAGCGAAGGTCTTACCAGAAAAGCAATGACCTTCCCAATAAGTAAGAGCTTAGGTATTACCATCTAAAAATGAATATCCCAATCAGTACGAGCTCTGTGTTATCCCTGTATTCGGCAATCCTCCATGCCTATATAGGTATGCCAATTGCTTATTTACCGGTAACTCAGTGCAGATTAGGTTATACCCGCTCGGAAAACGTAGATATCGCCGCCTTTGACTCAGTAGATCCATATTATGTAGTCTCTGCCTTTTAATTAAGCTTGAACTAAATCAACTGGATCAATTGGCTCGTATGCTTTCTTTGTTGCTGATAAACCTGTTTATGGCTTGTATCGTATATAACTCGATCTGCATATGGATCTGTATTTGCAAGTGCAGGAACCTACATTAGCACCCTATCCCACACACGGGTGGGGGACTACACTCACCAAGAATAGCGTGGGTGATGGTTTCGTGGGCTGCCTTGATCGCTTTTATTTTCTTGGGCTAGGCCTAACTGGAGTCACTCCTTTTCTAGTCTTAGCATCAGCACGTCTGAGTCCACAACTTCGATTTCATAAGAGAAGGACTTGTTTCATAAGATCGGCTGCTATTTCTCTGCGAGGCCATCGGGACTCTATTCGCCCAGCGAAATCCGTTGTCTAAAAAGAGCAGTTGAATCAAAGATAGCAATCCCGAACGAACCTCTATAGGCTCGAGTCTCGATAAATTGAATTCATCCTTAGTATGAATGTTTTATCACCAGTAATTTGATTAGGAGAATGCTAATTAACCTGTTTTCGGAGGAGAACAAGAACGAGACAGAACAGCGGAACTCACAGATAAAAGAGTCTCCCGCGCCCATTACACTCTCTTCGACTTCCTAATTGTCTTTCTTCAATCAAGCACACGTCACTGCTCCTACTGTTAGATTCAGTAGACAGCACAGGGGACCAAAATAAGGAAGTCATCTACTGCGCCCCGGACACTCCCCAAGGGAGAAGTTGCTTTGTTCGCGCTTGAACTGCACTTAAGATGAATGCCCAGGAATGGAAATCGAACCCTCCTTCACCAAATCTGGGCTTTCCGAGCTCGTTGGAATCTCTGCAGCCTCAACATCATCTTGTCATTGACCCCGATCCGGCTAGCCTGGTGCCTGAGACCACAACTCAAACCATGTTTTGGGATCTGTTCCCCTCTCTTCTCCTCGGAACCAAACCTGGTGTTGAGCCAAACAAAATGGAATTGTTGATCAGATCATTAAGGCCTCACTCTCTTCCTGCCTCCCACACCTTGGTTGGAAGAGCTTCCATACCTAGAGAACTAACCTCAGGCACAGCCATCTATATACGCAATATCCAGACCAAGAAGAACTCAAAGCGGAAAGCGGAAAGGCAGAGCGGGGAAGAACCTATTCTTCAGCTTCTCTTGCTCGGGTTCCCGGAGCTCTTCCTCGAGACGGACCAGTCTCCTACTTTATATTTGTTGCATAATGTTACTCTACTCTTGCTTTTAGGCAGGGGAAGCTTCTGATAGTGCCATAGCAGAGCCTCCTCCTACTAGCAACTGGAGGGGTTACCAGGGCAAGGGCATTTTACTTGTTATATATAAGCTGGCGGAGTTCGCGGGAGTATCTCTTTGTCGGGATAGAAGGCGTTAACTACTCTTACTCTATAGAGGGAAAGGCCTGACTCTATTCCATCATTACGTGGGAATTATGCCTTTCTTTATGCCTGGCGTCAGGAAAAGCGCCCGGGTGTATCCATCCATAACTCCTGTAAATGAAAGAATGGGGAGCTTTGCATACTATATCAAACAGACCATATTCGCATACCATTTTCAAAAGATAGTATGCTAGAAAATGGTATGGTACCTGGAAAGGAAAGCGCCGGGACTTTGACTTCCAAGAAACCAACAAAAAGGAAAGAGTTCATCTTTGCAGAGGTACCAGGAAAGACAGAAAGGGATAACCAACCGGGGCATTGGCCTGACTTTAGGCTTTAGGAAAAAATCCAGACTTCGGAGCTCAGCTCAGAGGAGAGCGGCTTTTTATGCGACAAACTATTATGGCGCTGAATAGGTCGCTACTCTTTATAGTGATAGTTACCTCGGAAATGGGAGACTTATTGGACCTATACAAATAAGGCCCAGCAGCAGCTTCTCGAGACTACCGACCTCTCTAGTGCTGATACATAGAGCAGCCGGGTCCTATGCTACTTTCCACTACTCCGAAAGCTGGATTCGAAGTTCTCGAACCCGTTGTTCCGAAGTAAGTTGAGGATTAAGCTTAACTAAGGGGAAGGTAAGTAGAAGAATAACGGTCAGATTCGAGTCTGTATTGACTTCCCTCAAGCCTTTAAGGGGAACTCTTTTTCCTAGGGGGGGTGAGAAAAGAAAAGTATGCTAAGGGTCCGAAGGAGAAGATTTCCATATGTTCGTAATGCATAAAATCCTCGAGCAGACTCCCCTCTTTTGAGTCTCGTGTGTCACTGATTTAGGTTTCCGATTCTGGTTAGTGTGAAGTCGCCCTATCAAGTAAAGGCTTGAACTGACTCTTCTGGCTCAGCCAGGTATGCCCTTAGCGGCCTTGTCCCAACGATCTTTAGTCCGATCTTACTTACCATGCTCTCTGGGTCTCGTTGAGGCACTCTAAAGGTCTTATATAAAACTGCGCTTCCCTTGGTAGTCAAACCATACGTAAAAGATATCCACGCACAACGAGATCGCTCAGTTGGAAGAGGGGCAGGGCGTGGAGGTTTCAAGTTGTTGCGGAGCGGAAAGGCCCTATCACTTAAAGCCCTTGGACTCTGGTAGTGGAAGTGACCCTTAGGAAAGGGGGGGTACCAACACTGATAGAAGGACCGGAGACTTGAACACCAGATAGGCATTCACCAACAAAGACTAGCATACCTTTTACTGATGAAAGACCGTCTGCAGCTAAAGGGCGTACGGACCTTCTTCTAACAAAGAGAAAGACAAGAACAGGGGGATACCTCTTCTGCAGCTGATTCATTTCATTCCTCCATCGTAGCAGATACGAGAACATTTGATTGAAGTCTCACTAGCGCCTCTAACAATTCTTTCTTTGCCTGATCTCTCTTTATACCACTCATCGAAAGCTGACGGTAGGGAATCGTCATTGTCTCCATCTAACCCGCTCGTGGTATCATCTCTACTTCCCCTTGATCAAGTCCGCTCCTTCTATTTATTCTACTATTGATCATGTCCGTTCATTCTCTCATGTCTCATCTCGTCCGCACCTGAATCTAAGCTGAAGGTAGCTTGTCTCCTTTTCTCGATTAAAGAAAGAACAAAGGGTTGATCCACTCGCTTCAACCTAAAAAGAGCGCTTTCTCACCTGCGTACAACTAAGTGAAACCTAGGATCAAAAGATGAATCTCTTATAAGCTGCTTATAGTAAGATGTAAGATTCAAATTCATTAATAATGAATCTATCTTAGAACTCCCATTTCAAAGAATACTATAACTACTTATAACTTACTGAAAGCATATAAGAAAGCATAATAGGTAGCTTCTTGAACTTGACAGTCCCGGGAGTTTCAAGTGAAAGAAGCGGAGCTTTAGAGAGGCCTCCCTAACTAGAAAGAGAGAGGAAAAAGACTGTTAAACAAACCTGCCTGGCCTTGATTCCAATCTCTTTCAAAGAAATTCAAAGAAGTTTAAGTGAAAGAGACAGTAAGCGTGCAGTAACCCAAGAAGTCAGTCCCAGTAGATAGAGTCAGGGAAGGGTAAGGCAAGTGAAAACCATTTCGTCTTCCCCTCACTAGCCCCTCCATATGTGGCTTAGCCAAGACTGATTTTTTCTATGCAAAGATATATCCCCGAGCAGAACCGGTCTTTGCAAGTCAATAATGTCCAATAGGGGTCTTTGAAAGAAGGAGCTCTTTCATAGTTAGGATGCACAGAATCCCTGGTGATAGAATCCACTCCCCTATTAGTAAAGCTTTGATTTGAAGGAGGAATTGCACAACTAGAATAAGAGGGTGGACATGAATGCCCCGAATAGGCTGGCTCTTTTAGAAGTCAATTGGTCCTTCTTCCCCCTTCCCCGCGATAGGATAGGCTCTTAGATGGACATGGACAGAAAAGGTTTCACCTTAGAGAAAGTAGCTAGTCCTGTCCTCGTTAGGGTTAGGGAAAGACCTGATTGACCTTTTTGCCTTGCCTTTCTTACTGGATTACCTTCTTTACTTTCTTTTCTTTCCTTGCGGGGATTACCTGATTACGCTACCGCCCCTTATTCAATCGGAATTGATAGACCAATGTGGGAATACCATGACATACTTTCTCTAAGAGGAGTAGGAGAAAGAATATATAGTTATAAGAAAGCACTCACAGCCCTTTTAAGTTGAAGTAAGGGCCAAATCCTAATTGACATTGAATTCCTAAAACTGTCGTAAGTCCTACAATTGGTCTTTAGCCTTTCGGAATAGAATAAGCTAGGGAAGGAAATACAGAGACACGGCTCTTAGCCTTTAGGAATCCATGCCTTAAAAGGGGCTCTAGCAGGCCTCTCTGTAGGCATTAAAAGAAGAGGGGTAGCGGGGGATGAAGACCAGTAGAGGTCATACTGATCCTGTCCTTTCAATAGTTAAGACACACACAAGAGAATCGCTTGTGAAAGAAGGGCTTGTTGGATGCCCTACGGGAGCAGCTAGAGAATCCCTCTATTTATATGCACTCTCATTCCTGCTCTTCTAGTTAGCGCGTAGTGGGAAGTTCTCGATTCCGCCCTTACTTCAACTTCATTTAAAGACTATTAACCTCGGCCTAAGGACTCTGCTTCTAAGCCCGACTACTAATTAAAGA
This sequence comes from Exbucklandia tonkinensis, assembly GCA_026686915.1. Lineage (NCBI taxonomy): Eukaryota > Viridiplantae > Streptophyta > Magnoliopsida > Saxifragales > Hamamelidaceae > Exbucklandia > Exbucklandia tonkinensis. The sequence continues at coordinate 17,766 of VIGT01000021.1, read as the reverse complement.
AAGTACATAATTGGCAATCCTAGCAATGACTTTCTCGGCTCAACTATAACAAAAAATGCTTTTGATTCTTTTTTTTGAACCATAGCTAATTTCTGCCAACTCCACTCCTGTCTCGCCTGCAATTCCCTATCTCTTAGGGCTCGATGGGCTTACCCTGATAGGGGATTCGACTCATATCTATCCCCTTATTGATTAGGCTTCCTAAACTAAAATCGGCTTTTTCATCGCCTTTTCCGTGATCAACTACTTGATCTTTCTAGACGAGACCGCCCAAGCAGGGAAAGAGTCAAAGTCAAGACAGCCCCTTAAGTGATGGGGCGATAGAGAGAATTCCTATTGAGTTACCTTTCCTGGGCTCATTCCCTTTGAGCTAACTGAGCTAAGAGCTGGGGATATGCCGACAACAGATGAAATGGCACCAAGAGCTGAAATAGCAGCGCTTAGGCCTACCTAATCCCAATGCCCTTACTCAAGGGACCAATACCGGAAAAGAGAAGAGCGGAGGCGTGAACAAGAAGAGCTTCCTCTTTTGACCATGCTACCATGAGTGAATTCCACTTCTTTTTCTTTACCTCCCCGCTAAGCAAGAGCAGTTGACAGGAGACAGAGTCTTTCCTTTATGTTGAAGGATAGGCGTACTTCACTCCCCTTATTGGTAGGGCTAAGAGCATGGGATATTCTCACAAGAGCTGATTCAATCGGGTTATCAGCTTCGGCTATTCTCACTGCTAGCAATCCAGTTAGTTAGGTCTCGTATGCCTATTATATAGTAGATAGTAGGCCTCTAGTGGAGTTCTATTCGTTCTTTCTGACATAGCTGCTTATCATCATAGCCTAGATCTTGATTCTATTATGATATTTATAGAAAGATAAGATAAGGAATAGCAACACATAGTCTAGGGGGCCTAGCGTGTGAGATGACTGTCTTATCGTATAGCTTTTCACATTCTCCTATCCCCGGTTCCTAACTTCAGCTCTTCCCTTCAACTCTCCGATTGTTAACTAATCTGAGAATAAACTCTTTCGCAACTATAGGTCTCGAATTTTGGGCTTTGCCCATTTAGCTTTAAGAGATAGGGGCTTTGCGACTGGAAGTTCCAAGTAAGTAAGCTCACAAACCTAGATGGAAGAAAGGACTTCTTGGATACATAAAACACAAGCGCCAAAAACCAAGCCAAGCATTGATATTGATCAAGTTCGTTCTTGGGGACTTTCAAGCTACTGCCCCGCCCTACCTTAATGAATTTGTCATAGTCGCCATTAGTAGAATAGGGGCCTTTCGGTGAGGCCGCCCCATTTCTTATCCATATCTCTATGAAGGGTGGGGTGGAGGAAGGAAGTCTTTCATAAGTCACACAAGAATTGCTCAAGGTTGGAGCCCTATCTCTAAAGGGCTACGGGCTGCTAGAAGGGATCATCCCACACAAGGAATAGAGAGGAATCCCCTAAAGAGAAATGAAAACCGATGCTATTTCAGCTCTTGGTGCCATTGATTAAGTTGAGTTTGGGAAGCCCACTTTTTCAAGTAGGGCTCCTATATAGGAGAAAGACTGATTTTAGCGGACATTGCTTCTACGTAGTTTCGTACCCTCTTTACTATGTTAGGGGGAATAGGAAAAAAGTCTTTCATCAACTAGAACCTGCAATGGTAGAGGTGAAGGCAACTCACTAAGTAGAATCTCTATCGCCCCATCACTTAAGGGGCTAGGAAGCAGAGAAGGTAGAAGATCTAAAAGAATTAGCTCGGGTTCCAAAGAAAAAAGAAAAGAAGAAATTCCGGTGAGAAAAGCATTCCTTTGACCTTCACTCTTGATGGTTGAATGTTCACAAGACATGTGACCATGACTTATAGAAATGCGCAGATTTTGTAGGTCTCCCGTGAATGAAGTGAAAGAGAAGTCGCCTCTCCCGCAGCAGTTAGCTCTTTTCCCTGAGCTGAGGGTATGAAAGAACTTGGAGTTGCCGCTCTTGGTGCTTTGGCATTTGCAATAGGAAGTTGAGTAGGGGCATGCCTTAAGGAAAGGACTCAGTCTCTCGGGTATCTATCAACATATAGAGATCTTGCCCCCTACAGATTAGGGCGCTGCATAGAGTTATCTTCTTGTTCAATCACCTTTCAATCTCCGAGAACTACCGATTATTAGGGGGTAGAACAAGGGAAGGTCAAGGCTTTCCTCTCACTACTCTTTCCACGGCAAAGTCAGCATCTTAGCCCGAAGAGCAAGGAGACAAGCTACCCTTATTGATTAGGGGTCTGCTGCTATTGATGCGTCCGCTGCCATTGACTCTTTTTGAGTAAGATCAGTAGGCGAGAAGCTCACATTCGGCTCCATGGAAGGAAAGGAAAGATCAGAGTCATCTTATCTTGACTACTCCCTAGAAGGGAGAACTCTTAACGATGCTTTGAATAGCAATCTTTCGTACCCCATTCAATAGACTTGCCTTGTGAGATGGGAAAGCTTAATAGAGTGACCAAGCCAAGACCTTAGACGAAGAGAGTGTCCAGGCCAAGAAGTGAAATGAAAATGCCACATTGCTTAACACACTGACTTCGATTGTCTTTCCAGCCTTACTCAAATAGGCAAGCCCGGGGGAAGTTGAATCTAGCTATCCCCCCTCCAGTCTCTCTAACTCTAAGCGGAGTAAGCTCCCTTCTGCAATCAATACTGAAGAAATTCTCCCTTCTATTGACTTTTGCCCTTTCCCTAGCCCGGGAGAACTTGGAGAACTTTCATCCGACTTTCACTCACTCACTGAACACCTAAAAAATCTGCACATTAATAATATAACGCTTTTCATTTCATGGCATCTGACTCGGGAAATGACTTAATCAATAGAGAGAGATCAGTCCTTTAAGCAGCCCTTTTTTTATCTACGATACCAGCATCCACTTCTTCCACTCGAGCAATCACATCGGTTCTTCCTTCAACGGCAGCTGAAATAGCAGGGGATCTTGCTAACTTTATTCTGCTTCCTATAAAAGAGAATCTCTCTGTCAACAAAAGCAATTCTTGGCTTGGTCACATTCATTCAACCATCAAGAAATCATCAACCATTTAACCCGGGATGGGCTCCTACCTTCTTTCTTTTCGTGTAGTGGGACTCCTTCTTCGTCAGTCAGAGACAGCAGCAGATAAGACAAGAGCGACAATCGCTAATGGTTCTGTTATACGAGACTTTATTTACCCCTATTAGTAAGGGTTCCTTCCCTCGAGCTAACTGCATTTGGCAACAGGGCTTAACACAGAATCCCCCTTACTGATTAGAGGCACTTCCGGGGTTAAAGACTCGCTTCGCACGCACCTTATAGGCTTTCTAGCCATTGAAAGCATTCCAATTGCAGCTGAGTCGCTCGCAAGAGCAGCTCCCATTCCTGCAACATTAGTTGCTTCCTCAACAAGAGATTTGATCCTCATCTCTTTTTCCCCTATCTCTTAAGGGCTTCTTCAACAATAGCGGATTCTACCCCAGGATTCGTGAAAAGAGAAAGAAGCAGTTATGCCCGACTTGATTGTGGGGCCACCTTCGCCCTAGTACTGGGATCAGGAACTCCTCTATCTATGCTAATGGTTCCGTTGTCATACTATATTCTATTCTACCTTTCTTACTGTTGAAGGACAATTCAAGGAACTATCGCTCGAGAAGTCAGTAAGTGCCTTGCTCAATGCTTCTTCTTCTTATCTGTAGCCCGAAGTTGATGCTGCTTTAGCTGAGTAGCTCTACTCCTGCTATCTAGCTTTGAATCCAATCGAATAGGAAGTAGTAGATAAAGCAGAGGGGAGTGGAATTCTCAATTAGGATCTTTATGAATGCTGGTGATAATTGGCTTCCACCAACAGTGGACTATGTTACAGATGTTCTAAATCGCTCTGTAACTCGCATGATCTATAGGGCCGCCCTTAAGTGATAGGGCCCTTAGCCAATAAAGATATCTATTTCTGCTAATAAGTGACGTCGCCTCTTTTCATACTTGATTTCCCATATGCTGATCGTGTGGTTTCTTGCAATCAAAGGAAAAGCATTTTTCTTGCCTTCCTTAACTAAGTCCAATTCTTCCCCCCCGTAAAAAACCTTCACTCACACCTCACAGCTGATTCAATAGCTGCGTTTATGCCGACATCAGGCATATTATAGATAGCACCAGGGGATTCTATGCATCATTCATGTGCAGCGCCTTCTCTTTCACTTGCAAAACCTATTGCATTTGTATTTGTCCAAGGCAAGGAAAGCCTGAAAGGTAATCCGGTAATGCAGTCAAGCAGTTACGGTAGTGGAAATTCGACTTCTATGTTCAGTATTCGAAGCCTCCTCAGATTCGGAGAAAACTTCTCGAACACCGTTTTGTATACCAACAGCTTCTCAAGCAGCGGATTCAGACCTTGGTTAATCAGTCCCTTTCCTGCCCTTCCTAATGGGCAAGATGTCTGCTCATTCATGCATGCTAGATGTCTGCTCATTCATGCATGCTACTAGAGGGGCATTCCTCTTGTGTTGAATTCCGCTCTTCAGTATGTCAGTTCCGGATAGCTAGATTCTCGAACAAGCCCTTCAAGTGAAGTGGAGCAAGCTACCTTCTCTTCCCAGTTGCAGTTGGCCTGCATTGGCTAGGGATGGAATTGAAACAGTCAATTGTCCAAAAATCCGATTCGTCAATAAAAGAAAAAGAAGAATCCATTTTCCTCTATACTCTCTAGCATCCGAACAGCCTATGCCTTATGACGAAAGGGGGAGCAAGCTACCTTCTACTATGGATTAACATATGTCCATTCCTTCCTCCAACAGGGCATTGGATTCCGAAAGACCAGATTCAATAGCTACAGCCTATCGCTTTAGAGCACCAGCCTTGATCCCCGATTCTTGCAAAGAGCGCGTTGCACCTTTTTCAACTATCTCCTTAGCGAATGCCCAAGTTGCTGATTCATGTGCAGCTACTTCATCGGCGTCTTCTCTCCTTCTATCTACGTCCATTTCTTCTTCTAATCTACGACTACCCTTGGTTTCGATGTTTTTGAGCCTTCAACAAGTAGGGCAGCCCTTTGATATCTTGGTATCCTGCCACTTCGTGGATCTGGCCGTCTTTCGATCTTTTGGCCGACCTCTCGTATATTATTACTAAAGAGTGCTTCCTCCTCTACGACTCAATCACTCGCTAGCAACAAGCTGGCAGAAAGTCAGACTGATTAGACTATCACTGGCTAAAAGAAAGGATCAAGTCTCTTCCGTTGGTCGCCTTTCCTCACTAGAAAAAGGATATGCCAACAAAAATTCAGAAAGAAGAAAGATCTATAAAGAAAGGCACCTTTCTCTCTCGTTCCTTTCACTCGTTTATTCCGACTAAAAGGAAAGGACTAGAGCTAGATTGGATTATCAAAATGACAAATGAGGAAAAAGGCTGGGCTGGGGCATCCCTAGCTACCTGGCTGACTTGCGAATTCACTTTCACATGCCGAAGTCTCAAGTTAGTAAATACTATAGGAGAGTCAATAGTTAGATACTAAGCTTGCACACACCATAGATGATTTGCGGGCATAGAGAAAACAAGCAAGCGCAAGAAAGAGAGAGAGTCGAAATCTAACTTTTCAATTCAAAGGCCCCTATTAGTAAGGGGTCAGATCCAACTCATCAAGAAAGTGGGGCCTAGCCGTTGAGAGCGTCTCTTGTCTTTGTAGAGGAAGAGAAGAGCTAAAAAACTTTAGAGGCGATCTTGGCCCTATCTCTTAAAGGCTTCTTGCTTAAAGGCTTGCTGCCCTGAAAAAAGAGGTTCTAATTACGGGAAAACTACTGGCTCCCTATAGGTTCTGCAGAGGATCTATCTTCTTCTTAGATGAAAGGGAAAAGAAAAGGCAAGATCAACTGCCATCCCTACAATTCACTCTAAGGAACCAGGAACATAGTAGCTCGCTTGAAAGACTGGCTTGCAGACAATCTTGCTCTGTACGAAGCTCTCATTCTGTGTCTCGAACTCGTACATAAAAAAACAATGTCCATTATATCGATGTCCCCTGCCCTCCAATATGGGAGACTTTCAGCTCATTTTCAGACAAATCAAAGGGTTAAGACTTTGTGCGGGAACCCCATTTTTTCCATCTCATTCAAAGGCGACACATTTTACAAGATCAAAAGATCAAGATCACGTCGTTGAAGAGCCTCTATTAGGGCGTTACGTTTCAACGAGCTTTCCTCCAGGGTGATATATGAATTCTCTGAGCGAGCTCGGCGTCCGGAGAATTGATTTAAGCGCTTAACTGCTAGTTCCATTCCAACAAGGGATGCAAGCAAGGAATCCAATCCAGGAAAGTCATCAGTCCCACATCGGCTAGCCCTTTCCAGCTCTGATTCACTTGCGAAAACAGGGGATTCGATAGCAGTAGCTGCGGATTCTCATGTCAAACCTTCCACCAGTTCGATAGGAGCTTGCATTCGCTGCATCAATGAATGTGCTTGCGTACTCCTGCGGGAAGTGGGACTAATCTAATTTCGTTCTTGTCTGAGCTAAGAGAATTCAATGAATCGTCTCTTGCACGAAGACTTTAGAGCTATCTCTGGGGCATCTTTTTAATATATGTAAGTTGCTTCTGTGCCTACTTTCGTACCTTTCCCCCTTGGCCCTTGGTAATTCCGCATCTGAGATGAGTTAGGTCAGGAAAGGTGGCAAGAGCCTATTCTATTATACGATACCACCAAGAGATCGAATTCCTCCTTGCAGTTGATTAACTATAATTGGACATGGTAAGGAAAGCAGGAATGTAATCAGGCTCAGACCTATTCTTGCAAGAGGCGATTCGTGCACAAGCCCTTCTTCTTCGGCCTTTTGACTCTTTCTTGCTCTTTAGGGAATTTCGGAGTGAATGAGTTCAACAAAACAAGGAAAGAAGGCTATAAGCTGCCTACATGGAATCATGCACACCTCCCAGAAAGAGTGCGATAATAGAATGCTAAATCTCCCTAGCTTCCTTCCTCCAACTGCTCTTAGTCCGCCTACTACTATTATCCCTTCTCTTCGACGAGTAACTCCCTGCTCCTCGGGCATTAAGGCCAGGAAAGGAATCAGTCCCAAGAGCGGCTACGACTACGAGAGCAGTTACCCTTCTAACTTTAACACCGGTTACGTCCTTCTTGTCTTTTGCAGCGGTTAGGAATTCAATAGCAGTTAATTCAATTGCTAGTCTGACAACGGCTTATTCTTGAACAACAACCATGGCATTCTCTGCCTACTCTTTCACTATGTCATTTGCTTTCCTTAGTAAGCCTTCTGCTCTTCGAATACCTAAGGGATTAAGTCAGTTCAGTTACTTCCCTGCCTTCCCCAATCAGTACCTTGCTTCTAGACCTCAAAAGAGCTTATTCGATCACAGTTGATTCCGTGCCTGAATGTGCAGTCTGTCCCTCAATCCGATTAGGGGCACGCCCTTTCTCCTAGTGCCTTACTTACTTTTTAAAGCAGACATCTGTCCATTCAATCGGAATGGATATTTATATAGGTATACTCCATTTAGCGATATCCCACTTCTCTTCCTGAAAGTGCCACACCGGATACGCATTCAGTTACCTTTCTAAGAGCTACTTGAATTTCTCTTCTTTGCTCTGATTCAATTCCAAAAAACCTTCTTGCAAACAAGCCATTCGCTTCCGGACCAGGGGATTTGCCCACTGCTCCTCCTAAGTAATCCCGCATCTATTGATTCAATTGGGATCGGTAATTCCATCAAAGCACCTTCGACCTTCCCTAGTTTCGAATCTAGTCTCGGCATCAATCCTCTTCGGGGATATCTTTCATATCAAGTGGATAGCTTTTGAATCAATGGCATTTTTCTTTTTTGTGCACAATCTCTTCCCGCTATGCACCCTCTTTCGTAGGAATCCATGTGGTGTGGGCTTTATGCTTTGGATGATTCCTGCTTCATTCTAATAGGATAGAATCCTCCTCGTACATTAACTATGCCAGTTGCTTGCCTTCTCCTTCAAAGCATCTTCTCGAAAGAAAGTTTAGTCATCCAGTTCAATGATCCGAGGCAAGTAGGCGAAAAAGACTGACTTCACTTTATTATGCTACTCTTTCTCCTCCTGTGATTCTTGTTCACTCGGAGTTTTGTCTTTCTGAAAGAGAAATGCCACCTATTCTTGCTAATGCCCTTAAGAAACTCTCTTTAGATTGATACCCTTTTTTCGTCATGAGCTGCCCTAAGCCCGGAAGTGACGGAACTCTCTTCCCTTCGCCCCTTGAAAACAGACTCCATTCTGCCTGTACTTTAATTAAAGACGGATACTCTTTTGAGGCCTAAGGACTATGGTTCCACAGCCCGACTGCTAATGAAAGTCTTCCTAGCCTAGCAGAGAGAGAGCGTTGGATTGGGTGCTTCTTGCTTTCAGGAAAGTGAGGCATATTTCTATGTTCAAGTTATCCCATCGGTGTCCGCTCTGATCTTCCCTTCTACCTCCAGAACTCGGAGGTTCTCAGGCCTCGGACGTACTTTCCATTGGAGAGGAAGCGAGTTAGCAAGTTAAAGAATTCAAAATGAATGGAATCCAAGTTTTTCATTCTCATTGGCGGGTAGAGGAGCGAAAGTCAGCCTACAACTAGGCAGCCAATAGCTAGGACGGACAGTAGCAGTAAGACTTCCAACCGCAAGTTAACTTGAAGCAAGAACTCTTAGGCAAGGAGGGGCGTAGCCTCTTTCGAGATTCGAAGAATAGCGTATATAAAGAGTAGTCAGAGGCAATTCGCTAATATGGAGCTGTTTATATCGGCTTTCTTTCCTCTAGCATGAAGCGGGGTTGAGGACAAGAGAAGAGTAGGGGCAATCAAAGCCAATGCCACGGGGGGTGGCACGAACCGATTCAACAACAGAGGAAAAAACTTCATATTCAAAGGAGGCGGGCAGGTTCTTTTTGTGATTGGACGGACGTTGGTAATTCGAGAATTTAAAGGATTTCACCCTGCCTGGCGAAAAAGCCTCCACTGAACAGGACCGGTAGTCTCCATAGGGAATCAGGTTCGACCCTTGATCTGTTCCTAATAGTTGGTGAGGGGAATCCGATAACCCTTCAAATTGAAAGATAAAAAGTACTAACCGCCGCTTCCAGGTAAGGAGAAAGAAGTGAACCCAAATTGGAGGGGGGAAGGAAAAAGGAACTGAATATAACAATAACAAGCAAGACCAAGAGATATGACCAAAAAGGCCTTGTCACGAGCTGGACTCGAACCAGCACCCCTGGGATCAAAAGGCATATCCAGTGAACTACCTTTCATTCTGATCGCGACTTTCAAAAAGAAAGAAGAAAAAAACTGGAAGAAAATGGGTTGAAGGACGCTTTCTCATTAGTTAGGTCTTTTCCTTTAGAGGTCGGGGAAGAGTAGTCAGGTAACCGAGGTCGATTTCTCTCCATGATTGCCAAAAAAGCCTGGGATCATCATAGGCGCTCCTATCTCTTGCAATGGACCAATAAATAGGAGATCGTACCACAAGGTGTATCATCAAAACGTTTGGGAATACTAACGATTCATCTCCCAAAATAGTTCGATGCTATCCTCATCTAAAACATAGGCAAAGGGATTCGAATAGTTCCATCAGAACGGTCCGGGAGTGTAAACCTTTTTTTAAAGAAAAATGCCAATAAAGTTCTTTTCTTATAGTAATACCCTTATGTGAGCCTTGTTGGGCATTTGCATTTGGTAACCAGATCGATTAGGTACGGTCCGACGTAAGCCAAACCAAGGGATCCTGAACAGGTTGAACATTCTTGCTTTGTCACGATAAGAGCTGCCCATGACAAAGATATCGCTGCCCATTTCTTTTCTTGTATTGTTTATGTTGATTGATCCAACTCGTAACTTCGAGCTTTTAGTATGATTCTCCCGCGGAATACGATAGCGATAGAAAGTTGCGCGTAGGCGCAGGCTCTGTGAGAATTCTTCGCGTATTAGGAACAAAAGAGACTCTTAAGTACGGTTCTAAGGGAAGGAATTGACCGTACCCCAAACCGACACAGGTGAACGCAAGACCGCACCCTTGTCTAACGATAACTGACCGGTGTTTAAGGAGAACGTATGCTTCGGATTGAAAAGAAGAAAAAAGCAAGAATATGGAAAAAGTGTATACTACTCGTCGTTAGCTAGCTCACTGACAAAATCAGCCCAGATCGTACGCGTTCGCCCTTGGTCTACGCGGATCAGGGGCCCAGCTAACACGTGAAGAACCTCACTTTCCGGTATACTGATCAACGAAACCCCAATGAATTATTTCTATAGGCGGCTTGCTTGGAAGACAGGAAATCTGAACGTGCCATAAGGAAATCTGGCGCAAAGCGAAGGGATTGGATACGTCCATAGGAACCGCCCTGTACGAGAAATTGTTATGAACTGACAAGGTCTAACCCCCTCCTCCCCGGAATACCATCTGAAAGAGTGAAGTCAAGCTATCTCTTGCCCTCTTTACCGATTTTCATCCTTACGTTACGACAAATGGATCGGTTATATCGAGCGATGGAAGAGTGGAGGACCTCCTTGAGATGGGGAGGTGGTTTTACCCATTATAGGAATTCGCTCCTGCAAGGCCATAGCAAGAGATATAGCGTTGGCTTCCGACTTAGTGAGCAGAAGTCGTCCATATCAAGTGATAACAACAGGATCCCTTGGTTGTTGAAGAACCCGAGCGTATCAATGGAATAATTGAGCGTTACGAGTACTTGGGAGTTATGGACAGACAAAATCTCCTATAAACCTGTCCTTAACGGGATGGTACTTACTTTCATCATTTGGGGAGCACAGGGACGCGAGAACCAATGACCGAACCCACAAAGACGGTCTGTAAATAACATGTGCTTCCACAGAACACCCTTTAACTGGTTTTGACTTGTCGTCTACTTTCAGGAAATAAGGAGCGGAGAGCGTGTGTTCTTTTTGCCATGCTTCTTGCCAGTACAGTAAGTCTTGCTTCCTTCTCTTCGAGGGGTATCAGGAGAGTGGGTAAGCATCAATACCGATTGATCTAGAATTATGCTTCTCCAGTGGAAGCTGTGGATTCGAATGACTCTACGGCGCACTAGAACTGAGGAGAGGAGATAGTTACCAGTGCCTTTTCCTATCCACCACTTGAATAGAATCGGTTTACTTTTCGACATTTTCGAGGGCGATCTCTGTCTTGATCCCAGGAAGTTAGAATGAGGATGTCCCTGGCGAACTCAATCGGGCATTCTGTGGCTAGGGTGCGACCAAGGAAGACGATCTCATCTGCGGGAAGCCGGATGGGAGGGATCCTCGAAGTGATTAAGCTTCTTGATAAGATTCTCAATGTAACTCGACTGGGTAAAGGTTAACCCGTCCTTCTGTCTGAAAATCTTGATTCTCAGAATCACATTAGCCTCTCCCATTTCCTTAATGTTGACATTCTCAATGTCTGTCCCAAATCCTCATACTGGCAGATTCTCGCTCAAGAGTTCTCTATGAATTTGCTGAAGATGCAAATGTCACCTCCATTTATCACGAAACCGTTGGAAAACATCACTTCCTGAACCAGTCATGCCACTGCTAAGGAGCTTGTTTTAGGCCGTATAGTGACTTTATCAGCTTGTAGACCTTCTTCTCATTTCAGGAGTGACGAATCCTTCAGGCTGCTCCATATACATCTCTTCTTCCAAATCACCGTTTAGGAAGGCAGATTTCACATCCCTCTGATGAATAATCAGATTCAGGATAGCAGCCAAGGCAATTAACAGCCGTATGGAAGTGATCCTCGCTACAGGAGCAAAGGTATCGAAGTGATCGAAACCTGTCTTTTATCTCAAGCTGCTTGAACCCTTTTGCTACTAATCTGGCCTTACACTTGTCCAATGATCCATCAGCTTTCATTTTATACTGCTGATCCACTTGCAACCAAAAGGTTCGCATCCTGGTGGCCTTAGGTTTCGTTTTGCTACCTGAATCCAGGTGTTATTGGACATAATCTAGTGCAATTCATTTTCTATTGCTTCTTGCCAGAAAACAGCATCATGTGATGACGTAGCTTCAGCATGCGTCTCAGGGTCCTTCTCAACTAAGAGACCATAAAAACGGGTCCAAAGTCTTTAGAGTCTCAAGCTCTTTCTCAGTTCCTGTAGCCTCAGAGATCTCAATCTCTTTCCTCTTCAGCTAATTAAAAGACAAAGCAACTTCTATCTCATTATTTCGTATAAAGGAAAAGTTCTCGAAGAAGTTTGCATTGATTGACTCCACTATGACACCCCTTGTTACTTTTGGAGTATCCAAACACCATACAGTCGATACCTCTGTATCCAACCTTTGGAGTCTTCGGGTCCGGCAACTTGACGTGAGCTAGACAATCCCATACTCTAAAACAGGCTTTCTGCTATTCCATACCTCGTACGGAGTAACGTCAAGCTTCTTATGTGAGACTCGGTTGAGAATATAACTCGCTGAAAGCAGTTCTTCAACCCACATATTTTCTGTGAAACCCGAACCTATCCGCATGGACTTGATCATCTCATGATCTTCACTGCAAACTTGATCTTGATATACTCTTTTCCTCTGTCCAATCTGGTGGTCTTGATTCAGGTATAGGCAATTCTGCACTTTTGCTTTAAGAGCCTCATCCCTAGTTCTCATAGGCAGATCTTGACTAGTAAGGTAATATCACTTTAATCAACATTTGGCTTCACCTGCGCCTTTTCCAGAATAGCCCTTCTCAACGAATACACCATTCTTGGTCAGAATCTATTTTTCAGACTCGAAGACCATCTTAAAGCCGTGCTTGGACAAGAGAGATCTGGAAACCAGGTTCTTGTGGATGTATGGCATGTGCAGAACATTCTTCAGTGTAATCACCTTCCCGGAGGTGAACTTCAGCTTGACGGTTCCCTTTCCAACCACTTTGGAAGTAGAAAAGTTGCCCATAAATTCATGCCAACCCCCACTAATTCGAAGGTCTTCAAGGCATTTCTGTTACTGGTGATGTGATGAGTCACACTCGAATCAGTTCACCACTCTACCTCGTTCTCGACAACGAAGGCTTCTAAAATCATGGCAACCATCATGTCACTGGACTCTTGGTATTCCTTCTCATTCATTCGTGCGATGACGACAGTCCATCGCAATCATAGAACTCGTTGTTAAAGTCAAGCCGAAGGAAAATGACACTAGCTAACCACAAAAAAGTCAGAGAGATACAAGAAAAAAGGAAGGAAGCCTAGATTACGCCTATTAGGAGATGGACGAATATCTCTTCTATTATCAATGTCTGTAATGATAAAATATCTTTTAGAGGCTTTCACGTCAAATCCAGTCAGTGACAGAATGGATTTCGATCAAACTCGTTTTCTCGTCTGCTCCTGTGATTCTTCCTCCAACCTGTGGAAAAAAGACTTTGTCTTCCTTTGTCATAGATTTCCATTTCTAAATCAAAATCTGAAATTGATCTTCAATCTGAGAATCTATCTCATCTCATGAAGGGTAAAGATGAGTCTCAAAGGGAAAAGCTAGGAGTCAGGTCAACCGAAAGCAAAGTGGAAAGCCTCGAGTCAGTTCCGATGGTTTCATCATTCCTTCTGCTTTTGATGTCACATCCGTCTATCAATAATGATTTTAGTGAAGAAAGTTCACTGGGATTCAAATAATACAAGCTTGAAGTTGAGGTCAACAAGCCAAGCCGGGTTTACTGTTCTTTAATTCGTCGAGATGGTGTTGGTGTTCCGTGTACTTTCATTAGTACTATATCGAGACCAGTCAGTAACATGACTAATTCGACTGTCTGCTTTACTGAACGAACTCTAATGCTCTATCAGTCGCTTGGTTGAGACAAAGGTTCTGCCCCATGTCCTACTGGACCGGGTAAACAGAGGTGATGTCTACTTGCTACTTCTAGAGCAGTAGAGTGAGTGAAGTGAACTGACAGTCGACTGAACTTAGCGATAGATTGAGTGAGCACAGCAACCTATCTGACTGCGCTTGAAGTTAACAGACTTGATTAGTAGTCTCGGGCCCAGGTTCTCTACTAGAGACGGGTGATTTTGCCGCTGACGAATTCGAGGTGAAACTGATCTCTCAGTCAGCTAGTTTGCTTTAAGAAAAAGAGTGAAGCTAGCTTAGTGAATCGATTTCTGATCTACGACCATCCTCCCCTTCATCCCTTGCTTCTTTGAAAGTGCTTTCCTTTGAGTGAAGGCAGCATAAGTGCATTGGTCACATAGGCTTGAAAGTACCCGCTCGTGTCCTATTCAGTCAATTCCTTGTTTAGTCTTATTGTAAAAGTATCGCTGATTGGCCCTGCTAGTGTGCGAATCCCGTAGCCTCTTCTGTCCATTCCTAGAGAGTCTTATGTGGCCTGGCTTCTTTTATCGGTGGAATCTGCCCTCCAGCCCTTCCCTCTTCTGCTAGCCCTTCCCGGTCAACTGCGGAAAACCTTCTCAATTCAATTGCCGATTTTTGAGCCTATCTCGCTAGTTCAAGCCGGGTCTTTGTACTAGTTCTGCTTTCACATGCTCTTTCACTTGCCCTGATCTGCCGTCCAATCCACATACATTCATTCCACTCGGTAAATATGGCTTAGCTGGCTCTCTGCCCGCCTCTCTATTATTGATAGGCTCGGTAGGCTAAGTAAGTACTTCCATTGGCCAGTACTTCTCTTGTTAGGCTAGCTAGTAAGTAACGTAGACGTAGTTGGCAAGGCTTTCGTGCTAGTAGCTTATGAGTCAGATGCCTCTTCTCTCTCCTTCTTTCGAGCCGTAGTTTCTTGCTTCTCGAGGAGCTGGAGCAGTAGCAGGAGAATCGGGAGGTGAGGAAGAAAAGAGATGCCATTGCCGGTCGAGCTCTCGTAATCGCTTATATGTCCATTGGCTAGCGAAGTAGGGGCTGAGCTTTCTGGTGCAGTTGCTTGCTTGCTTGGTTGCCGGGTCAAGGCGACTTGCTATTGTTATTCTTCTTTCCTAAACGCCCTTTGCTTCTTTGTTCCGATCTTCACACTCTTCTAAACGAAGAAAGAGGGGATTCGCGCTACCTCCTACTCCTACAGAAGATCGATTGGCGGGAACCAAAGACGTTGACGATCGATTCCTTATTCCCCAAAGGGAGTTGTTGCCGACCCTTACATCATCATAAAGAGAATCCAGATATCCCAGGAACCAAGCTAGGGATTCATGACTAGCGCGAAAGCCAAGCGAACAAAGAAGCGCAGCCCCTTTCTTGCTCCCTTGTTGCGCATTAAGGACTATACCACTATATACGCTCAGAAAAAGCCTATTTATCGCACCTTTACTTCCCTATGGTTATGGTATATCCCCTTTCCTATAGGACGAGCCATAGGAACCTATGAGATTGATTGAACAAGCCTTAAAGGCGAAAAAGAATCATCGAACTAATGGACGGACCGCAACGCCAGTACTAGAACTCTTAAACTAGAGGAAGGACCTACCGACGTCAAACAGGTATTAACAGAAAAAGCCTTTGGGTTGGCCTTTTCTTATCAGCAAAGGAGATTGGTCCATTTACTGCTCGTTTAATAATTAGCAAGGGGGAAGGAATTCTTAAACCTTGCTTCAGTTCCTTCCTATCTATCACCTGCTATCGCCAACCGTCCTCCGACATTCAGAAAAGCGAGAACTCACAATTGCACCAGTAAAAGAAGTCACGGAGGTAGCTAGACCTTCCGCGGTACGCCCTAAATGGTAGCATTCGAGCAAGTCAAGAAATGGAGCAAAGAAAGCGGCTCCCCATACCCAACTAAAAGGAAATTCAAATAAAGCAATAAGAGAGGTATGAACGGAAATGGACGGAAAAGCTTTCATTGAATTTCTTCCAAAGTAGGTGTAGGTGGTCAAAAAGAGGATTGAATTCCTTTTGCCTGTTAGATCTAAATGACTTGTCACTGTGAAAATTCTTGGTAGTGGCAGCTTCGCCCAATAACAAGATGAAACTAGAAATGGAATCATTTGGGCACACAGGGTCAGCCACCTTGCCTGGACTAGAGGTGTACGATCTAGACTTGAATTCTTTAATTACTTCAATTGAGTCGGGCAAAGAGTAAGGAATCGCCCCATCTTTATAAAAAGGGGGCAAGTGGAACTCAAATGGCCCGATCCGACTACAATGGGAGAGGGAGTGAAACAACCGTAACTACCTTTTTGCCATACCGTTAATCCCATCTTTTATACGATTGGAGGTGGGGACATAGTAGCCCAATAGGCCAAGGAGCTATACTTTTTTTTTCTTTTTTAGTGCATTTCCGTCCCCCGAAGAGGGACGTCCACTTATTCTATGCATAGACGACATTTTCATCCCGCATTGGGTGATCTCAAGCTCTCCACTTTGTTATATACTTAACATTCTATGTTCAAATATCTCACTCAACATGAAAAGCAAACATTTCATTGATTACGGCTGCTCCAGTTTGCTTAAGCGGTGTGATCTCTCTATCTCCTTCCGCGCCAATGACACTACTAAGGGTGATCCAGGTCCCCCCTCCCTACGTTCAACCAGGTGCCAAGGTTGAAGCTGAAGCCAAAATGGAGTTTCAGGCTAAAGTGGGTGGGCGAGCAGATGGACTAACACGTGGATAGGGAAGGTTGTGTCGCGCACTCGGCTTTGACTCCGAAGGAGAAAGCCGACCATAAGTGATTGGAAGTAGCTTAGGCTGACGAGACCATTCGACCGATAGGGAGATGTAGCTGGGGAGAGGAAGCGGGTCCACCTGTTGATTCGAAGAACCCCAAGTTTGGAAGGATGGGCAACTCCTTCCGAATACATATTAAAAAAAAATAGGTATAGAATAAATAGTTCTAAAAGAGCGTAGCTCCGATCCTGATTCTTTAATAAAATGAAATCACCCGTATGGTCTGTATCCTAGATCTTACAAGGTATAAGATCCATATCCACAACCATCTGATCTGGGATCTTCCATCGGCACCCTCGAATGGTATCTTCAATAACTAGTAGGTTCATAACTTGATATCCTGGAGTTGGGATTCAGTCTAGACCCCTTACCTTCCTTGGTAGGATTGAAAGAGGTTGTTTTCCTCTCTGCATAGAGCTTGCCCACCTGTCTGTTAGTTATGGCTCACTGGGTGGTTTACCACCCCTATTCCAGTAGTTCCAGATGAAGGCACATCACATTCTTCCTATCCTTCTCGGCTGTTGGCCTGTTCTTTTGAATCATCAGAATAGTATTCATCCGTAGTCGTGGAAATCTGACACTGTGTCGAATCGGAATGAAGATCAGAGGCTAGGGCAGGGCCAAGAGCCTGATTGAAAGCAATAGATTTCTCTTCAATGCGAATCTTACCTTTCGCCCCCGCAGGACAACTTCTTGAACCCGTAGTTCTTCTTACCTTTTAGCTCAAGCCACCTGCCGGACAGAGACTAGAACGACTCGCTTCGCTTCCCTCTGCATGAAGGGCGGCTACCAATTAATTACTAATTCCCTCCGTTCGCTTCGGTTCACTCGTCCATTTGTCCTTTCGCTTATGGACCTATGACTGCTCAGAAGAAAAAGCAAACTCAGAAGACGAGGAGGAAAAAAAACGGGAACTTGCTTTGCAAGGGCGATGATCGTGCACTGTACTCAATGCCCCGTTGGTCTAGTACTATCACTGGGGACACGTATCAGGACCTAGCCTGGCTGATAGGCTTTCGGCCTTGTTCTTTTCTTTGTCTTCGTAATTGAGTTTCTCCGGGTGTGGATCATCCCCCAGCTCTTCGGGAGTGGACCTCTTTTTTAGAGACCCGATCCCGTTAGTATGGTATATGAGATCGCAAATACAAATTTTTGAATGAAAAAAAAA
>VIGT01000020.1:0-17040 GCA_026686915.1 Exbucklandia tonkinensis | reverse complement strand
AGCAGCATCTCCATCAAAGTGAGGTTCCCCCGGGATCCGGTGTATCCTTGTTCAAAGAAGGATTGGACTCCAACTTCTCGTCCAAAGCCTGTGATGAGTGCTTCTAAAGGCGGATTCATATTTTGAACCGCTTTAAAGCGCTCGCAAGAGGTAGATGATCCCCTTTGAGGAAGAAGGATTTAGTTCAACGGAGAAAGCCTTCTCCTTCCCGACCATGAATCTCTCTCTGTTGATCGTGACTGGAGGGTTCAGTCAAGCAAGAATGAGGAAACTTTGACCTTGATTGAATGTGCTACACCTGACGAAAGAGGTTGGTCATTCGGGAGCGTACTTATGTGATGAACTAACCTTTGTCGACTTCGAAAGGTGCTCCATATATCATAGGCCAGGCAATGGATGTAGTCTCCTCTTTCAACTTCTTCGTCAGAGGGAAGACAGGAAGCTCTAAGGAAGCTCTGTTCCTTCTCGCAGGGATCCTCCGTCTGAGACTCTACCCTGCCCGTTGGATGGATGGTGCCTCTTCAATTCATCTCTCAGGTTCTTTTCTATCCCCGCTTCCCTACTGAGTTCCTCCGTCTCTCTTGTGCCACTCTGTCCCTCCCTTTCTGAGAGGTGGTCCGCCAATCCTTTTTCAACCTAAAGGTGGATTTC
Organism: Exbucklandia tonkinensis; assembly: GCA_026686915.1. Taxonomy (NCBI): domain Eukaryota; kingdom Viridiplantae; phylum Streptophyta; class Magnoliopsida; order Saxifragales; family Hamamelidaceae; genus Exbucklandia; species Exbucklandia tonkinensis. Next base: position 16,389 of record VIGT01000020.1, on the reverse strand, counting down.
AAAGCCGGGACGAAGTTTGGTCAAAATGTAGTCGTTGAAGCCTTTCTGCAACATCTTCTGTCTATGGATTCTTTCCACGCTCCGAGTCCGCTGTCAATCTTGCTTTCGACCTCACTCAAGGGAACGCCCTATTATTGAGGATCTTCCTTGACCTGAAAGCTGGATGGAAGGGTCTCTTTCTTCTCTGTGTTTCGCCCATTCGAGTGTTCTTTGACGATGGCATCATAGGCACCAGGCCCTCGGCTCGTCTGTGCTGCTTCGAATGATCGGGTTTCAACGGCTTCCCTAGCTGTGCTGATCTATCTGGCAGTTCACTACGCGCCGAATGATTCTTTGCTATTTCCTCTCTCTCTCCTCTCGGTCTGCCTGAAAAGAGTTCCCCGTAAGAGGGACGAACTGATTTGCGGTTTCATCAGACGGGATCAAAGATTTCTAAATTAACCGATCATAGGTCCGCGGGTCAAGCAAGGGTTGGTCGAGTGAGCTATACGCTTCCTCAAACACGGATAGGCGAGACTGCGGTACGGTAAGAGCTCGATGACTTCTCGTTCAGACGCAAGCATCTCTTCTGCAGCGTCTGATATGTATTATATAAAAGAAAGTAGTTGAGCTTCCCCTGCCCTTGAGCTTTCCCTGTCTAAACCTAAAGGCATAAATCTAGTCAAGTCATTCCTCTCCTAGCAAGCAGGGTCTGGAATAACTATATAGTTGGGGCACCGAATATGCCTTCTTTGTCTTAGGCCTATAATGGTCTATCTCCGAGGCCGGAGGTCTACTACAGGGGAGCGGCTTTTTATGCGACAAACTGTTATGGCGCAGAATGTGCCGATACTCTTTCTCTTGGGATTGCCCTTGGGGAGGGAGCCTTTAGTGGACTAGGGAAGACCCTATTCTTCTCTTCCTCGGGCGATAGAAGCTCGTCCTACAGACGGTGCAGAGCTCGTACTAATAGCAGCTACTAGGAGAGGAATGACTCGCTTCGCCCCTTTAGCCTAGGAGGATGACTCTGTAGAGGGCTAAGAGGACTAAAACATGGCGTAGGCAGCGGAATACCCGACAAAGAAAACCGCTTTCAAGCCATACCTCATAGGTCTCGAAGAGCCTACGAATATAGGCTATGGGCATTCAGCAGGAAATCGTAGTTAACCGGAGTTGAATTCCGGAAAGAAAGGCAGTCCACATATCTATGTGATTCTTATCTCTCACATATAGGGCATATCCACTTAGTCGATGCACTGCACTCGCCCTCCCCACGTGCCTGGAGTTGGGGGGATCACCAGCTCGCCTGCTCATGAGAAAAGAAACCGTAGGTTTAAGAATTCCAGAGAAGAAATAGGCTAGTCCTCACCGGCAAGCAAACTCACTTGTCGAGCTAGGAGCGCACTTACTTAAGGTATCCTGCTTACTAACGAAGAGCACCGGAGGAGCAGCTCGCCAGAGACAAAATTGGGGAGTACGGGCGCGGGAAGTCGCGTCTTCGTGGGGTCTAGGGCAGTACCAGACCCTCTTATCCTACCCTTTTATTAATAGGATCTCGGGGCTTGGGGGCAACTTAGCCCAACTTTCCGTACAAGGAAAGGGGGAGCCAGTTCTCTCCTTTAAAACAAACAAAACACCGACTTCGGACTTCGGGAAAGAGACCCATCTAGGAAATGTATGCGGCATGAAGGCTCGAGAGACCTCTTATCGAGCTGGAAGCGAGGGGAAGGTCTACTACTTATTTATTGGCCAAAGGAGCTCACTCGGGCAAACCAACTTGTGGAGCTGACAGAGATGCAAGCAAGGGTGGTTCTTCCTCTTTTTTTTTTATTTGGCGCGTGGGACAATTCAATTTGTGGTGCTGCCAGACCGTAGTAACCTTTTCGCGAGGCTCTTCGAGACCTTCACACAACACAAGGGAAGGATGGGATCGATACCGATCACCATTAGGTTGGGTAGGTCTCTAAGAGAACACCTTACTCGAGAAATTCGCCTTTCTTTTAGAGGAGATACCCCCGTGATTTTGATTGTTCCAAATAAATACTGTACCTCGAGAAACCTGGTACAACCCCAGCCTTTGCTCAACGTCGATTGAAGTCGGGGAAGGCCCCTTCCTTCCAGATCTGGCTATCCGTTCCTATCTCCTTTCTTTGAGTCATTCCCCCAGGCAGTCTCCCCATGACGCCGGGGATTTGCGCATATATCCCACCCCAGCTTCGCGGATGAGAGGGTCTGATTCTGTGACTCTAGAAGATAGATCTCTCTGCTGCTTTGTATCGGCTCGACTCCTCAACTGGGTCTCGAGCTCTCTGATACGATCCTGAAGTAAGGAACGGAGTCACTCGCCGTGATGACTCAGCAATCTACAAGCCAATGGGTACTCTAAAAAAAACGAGGCCTACAAGCATCTATCCGCCATCCATACAAGAAGAGAATACTTAAAGAAGTGTCGCGCTCCCGGATAATCCAGGTCTCTCCTCAGTTCAGCAATCCTGATCTACGACCACCCTGACCTCCTCTGATCGCGTAGTTCGACCCTATCCTCATGTAAAAACCTGTGGACACTGAAGCATACCACTCAACATAGTCCTCGCGGTCGGTCAAATGCATCTCGAAGAAGTCTCCTCCAGCATTGAAGTGCCTAATCTGATCTCTGAAAGTGTCCAGTAAGCTATATCTAGCAGCTCCACCCGTCCGCGATGCATGGAAGGATTGGGGTGGCGGATCAGGAACCGGCTGATCAATCCCAAACTGCCGTAACACTCTCTCACCCAGGTACCACTCGACGTGGTCCAGGTATATCAGCTCCACTCGGGCAAGGAAGTACGGATCAGATATAGCTACAGCTGGCCTAGCAGCGTAAGGCCTATCTCCAAAGGGCCTCCAGGTGATCTACATCCACATAGCATCAATCGGTCATCCACGCGAAGGAAATATCGCAGAAGAACAAGCTTACCTTAACTCCACCTTCGTAAAGATCCTATTACACAAGTCTAGTCTTAAAGGAAAAGGGGAGGAGACTCTTCGTGGACTAAGCGAGAAAGGGACAGATAGAGTTGAAAGAAGCGATAGAGATCGATTCGATAAGAGCTAAGACAGACAGGAATATAGTAGGGTCCGAAGGAGAAGATCCACCCCCTTCATTAAGCCCGATGCCGCACATACGGATTTAGCACATAGAGATTGAACATAGCGAGCTGAAGGCCTAATTGCTCCTAGTCAATCCTTGACTAAAGAGAAAGGAGAGGCAGGACTATTCGACAGCTGCTTTCACGGGGATCCCTCCTAACCCCAATATCAATTACCAATGGATCTCAGACTGATGCTGATGCAAGGATTGAATAGACAGGAAGAGATAGCTAAAGGTGCATATTTCGATTCAAAGAAAGCCCTTTTGAGTCTCTTTAGTGAGCCTATAGATAGGTAGAGAACCTACAGAGCCCTTAAACTCCCGATTTAGACATGAAAGCCAGTCTGGACCTTTGACTCATGGAACGAGAAGACCGATGCCACTATCCACTCTTGGCTTTCCTTTACTTTAATAGAAGATATTCGAGCTAGTCAGGGCAGCGAGGGGACCAATGCTCATTCTTATCTCAACTATTTGTCAGATCTTAATAAGAAGGAAGGGAATCGGTCAATCTTGATAGGATAGCCCTTCTACTACTATAGTGTCTACTGATTGGGTCTTGAATTAGATTGGATAGCCAGACGGGAAATCTAATGAATAGTTGGTTCCGGAAAAGGCAGAAGAGACTTTGTATACAGAATAATGAGAGTCTCTCAGGGCTCAGGCATTCAATCAAGATTAGAGGATGGATATTGGCTTTGACTTAATGCTTAATGAAGGGTGGTCGTAGATCAGAATCTCCATCTTCAAATGCGGCGGACTATGAGAGAGAAGAGGGAGTAGTCTTACTGGACCCTTGCACTGAGGATGACTTTCTTCCGACATAGGTCTTCTTCTTACTACATCTTGAATAGGTCGTATTAGTACTACATCTTAGTCAGATTCCCTTGAGACTGAGAAAGGTTTCGCTGCCCACTTTGCTTGGAGGAGGATTCAGACTCATCATTGGAGGTATTGGTTTAATGACCTCGGATACTTTTGATAGAGGAGTGGACCCTGACTGATTGGAATACTCGTCAAGGCTCTTTCGTCGATGGTCTTCAATGGCCTTTTGCCTATCTCGGCGAGTAGGAGTGAACCCTATGCCAAATGTGTGATCGGCTTTCGGAAGCTCGATCGGATTAAGCCTGCCTTGGAGGTCAGTGCCCATCCCTTTGCCAGGTTGGAAGCCATTCTCTCTCAGAACTTTGGCTATCATGTGACTGCTGCCAGATATCGCAGGTTCAGTCGGAGTGGCGTTCTCGGGAACGAAGGTAGTGGGGACAATTTCAGACGTGTGAGAAACACTAGGCCTGATTTTGTCTTCCACATCCGAGCTTGGGAAGTCAGAGGGATGGATCTTGGCCAAATCCTCTGCTGCCTTAATTGTCACCAAGTATCCGTTGAGGATATACTTCAAGCATTGGTGAAGTGATGATGCGACTGCTCCAGTTGAGTGGACCCAAGGGCGTCCGAGCAGGAAGTTATAAACTGCCGGGAGTTCAAGAACTTGGAAGGTTACACTGAACCGGGCCAATTTTCATGTCCAAGTTGATTTCTCCAAGAACTGTGCTTGGGGTACCGTCAAAGGATCGAACGATGGTTCGGCAGGGGCGCAAAGCAGATCGACTTATCCCTAATCTGTTGAGGGTAAGCATAGGACATATGTTCAGTGCGGATCCGTTGTCAATTAGGACCCGTGATATTATCCTATCTCTGCAACGTTATGTGGAGAGGCTCGTTGTGGCCGGTTCCTTCAGGCCTTCAGGCGTCGGTGAAGGAAATTCTATTGGTGGATAGGACTTGCCCTACCAGGTTCTGGAAGCTTTCTGTAGAGATACTGGAGGGTACATGGGCTTGATTGAGGACCTTGAGTAAGGTCTTGCGATGTACTTCCGAAGATGCGAGTAGACTCAGAATTGAGATCTGGGCGGGCATTCTGCTAAGTTGCTCAACTATGCTGTACTCGCTGTTCTGAATGAGTTTCAGGAACTCTTCGATGTCCCCTTTTGTAACCTGTCTGTCAACTTCCGCAGGTTCAGTTTCTTTACCCTTTGCTTTCCTCCTTCTCTCCTTCGGACCCTCTGGAGTGTAACTTCGACCAGAGCGAGTCATTCCACCTATCTCGGCGACCTCAGTCCCTGTGACTGCTTCTAGAGCGTAGTTCCATGGAACCTTATCATTGAGAGTGTAGGGCTTCTTTGGGGGATACCTGATGATGATTGGTTCCTTCGGCCCTATGTAAGGAAATGTAATGGGTGGCAGACTGACATTTGCTGAGACTGTAATTGCTGGGAATGGCCTTTTGATGACCATTGGCTGTAAGTGAGAAGTGACTGCTGCGACACTTGGGTCGGGGGAAACGACAAAGGGTTTCCCAGTTGACACTTCCTGAATGCAGTTGACAGTTGCTTCTTGTATTAAACTGATCTTCCGGGTAGTCGTCCGAGGTGTAATGATGGTCTCCTCTTCGAGAGGATCCTCCCATTGCGGGGCCTGGATAACGGGCCTGAGTTGATGCTGCTCAATGTTGCACAGGTCATATGACACTATTCAATGGTCAAAGTTTAACTTGATCACCCCCGAATCGATGAGATCTTGAATTCGATGTCTTAGACCGAGACATCTGTCAGTTCGGTGACCGATGGCTCCCAGGTGGAAGTCACATTTTTCTTCTTGATTGAACCAGACGGCTTTGGCGTCGATAGTTCTTGGTAGCATTGGTACTACAAGCCCTGTTTTGATCAACTCTGATAGCATGACCATAGGTGGGATCGGCAAGTGATCGAACTCCCTTTTAGACTTGGGTGGTACCGGGGTCTTTGGAGCACGTGTTTCTTTTATGGGAATCCTGACAGTGATCCTCTTCTCAGCCTTGTCTTTTATCAGAGATGGTATGAGCTTGGCTACGCGCCTGCCTTTTTGTCTTTTCCAGTTCCTCGGAGATGAATTGGACTTCTCTCTTTAGTCGCTGGAATTCCAAGGCGTCTTCGAGCATCTTTTCTTTGTCACTGAGCAATGCTGAGTTCATTTTTGATCGGCTGATCATTGCAATGTGAGGCGGCTCCTTGCCTTTTTTGATTCTCCTTCGGACCCTTCTCGTCAAGGCGAGCTATGAGTTGGGACGGATCTTCCACAGAATTCTCCAGGATATGCTGCCGATACCCTTCAGGAGTGGTCGGTATTTCCAACCATGCGCTGACCTGGCTATTGGGGTATTGAGTGGGTACCTGCCTTTGGGCTGAGGTTGCTGCACTTATCAAGTCGTTCCACCCCATAGTATTCATTAAATCAAAGGTTTCGGAGATGTCCTGATCCATTAGAGCTTGGATTCTTTCCTCAGCTATCTGATTGTGCTGAACTTGTTCCCACGTCTGAGTTGTCATGGGATGATAACTTTCAGAAGGGCTAGCTGAGTCATCAACGATGTACCATTGATCTTTGCTACTTCCCCTTTTGACTATTTGAAAGGATTCTGTTATGCCATATGCTTCATCATCATCGTTTGGTGCATCAGATTCCTCATCCCAGGGACTTCCCCAAGAGGGCTTGGCAGTTCCAAACGGGGCTGGTGGTGCGCTATAAGTAACCAGAAATGGTCTTGAAGATTCTCCGAGATCCCCGATCGTAGGGTCTCCCGCTTCAAGTCTTGTGGCAAAAGGATCCTTTTTCTTCCTTGGAGTCCCTGGAGGAGAAGGACAGTGATCGCAGTGACATGGTTTGTCATAACAGAGAATTTCAAAGTAGGGGTCATTGTCACTGACATGGAACCCTATGACCGGGTAGTCGGTTTCTTTTGCTGGATTGAGGAATCCGTCCCTAATGAGAGGTACAAAGGCTGCACGATTTTAAACCTCTTGAGAGATAGGTCTTTTATCGTGAGTGTAAGCAATGATGGGAAAGTCTTCTGGTTTTGCAGCCAAAAGTTCTCCGGATTGAATCCTTGGAAGGATATCACAATAATTATCCGCAGGCCTGGAAGGTGTTGCAAACTCTGAGCTGTATACCATGTTGATGGTCCCTTCTGGTTTCTTATCATTTGGACATTCAATCATCTGAGAAGGCGCTGTTAAGCCCTTTTCCAAGTCATGGTAGGAGCTTGGCCTTGTCTTCCTTTGTTGGAAGAACCAAGGTCTTCTATGGTCAGCGAGTGCATGCTTGACTGTACTTCGTCGAGCAGGTGATAGGGTAAGTCATTAGACTTGAAGTCTTGGCGGATTCCCCGTTTCCCCTTTTTCCTCTTTGTGAGCTTATTCTCAGTTCGGCTTGCCTGTCGAGCCAAGTCGCCAAAAGGGCTAAACGCACCTTAGGTTTCTCCAGAAAGATTCCGGGTGACAGATGTTGCAGTAGCAGTATTCAGATTTGACATGGCAAGTCTCCCAGTCGCCTTCTTGAAAAGGCTTCCCATCAGGGGCTCGTGCTATGATTCGACCTTCATAAGGTGTTGGGCTCAAAATCCCTTCTTCGAAATAGGGTTGAAGTGCCTCAAGATCTATTCTTGCTTGATAAATAGGCCAACCACTTTCCTCCAGGATACCGATTAAAGGGTAGTCGTAGATTACGGGAGCACTTCTTGAACTTGTCCTTCCTCGATACCCTTTCTGACATTTTCAAAGGACCAACTGGTGATGGGGGCATCCACCCCAGGGCGAAATCTCCGTGTATGATACACCATGCAGACCATGGGTGCTTCGACTTCGTTTCTGAAGACGAGTTTCATTTTCTTGCCAGGCTCTGAGATCAGACAGGCTCTTCGAGACCTTCGGATCCTTTGTGTACCATGTTGACAGCTGGTCCTGCCGGGTTGGCATTTCCATGTGCTGGTAATGGATTCTGAGTGATGTTAGGCTTCTGGCTTGTCCTCAAAAATCAAGAGCTTTTGATCAATGAGGTCTTGGACACGGTGCTTGAGTGCAAAGCATCGGTCGGTCCAATGTCCTGGTGATTTGGAGTGATATTCACAGATTTGGCATCGTGCCAACGTGGAGGTGGATTCGGGACCACTTGAGGACTGATAGGAGTCAAATATCCACCGGCGATCAGTTGAGGTAATAACTGTGAGATTGGCATTGGAAGAGGAGTGAACTTTCGGGGTTCCTTCTTGAAACCTGATGATGCTGCCTGGGCATTTGGAGCCTGGGTTTGGACAACGGAAGCATTTGTCGGCTGCTTGTTGTTTACAGGCCGTATGTATATGGCCTTCCTTGGCAGGGGTCCGTCGGGTCCTATACAAGGGTTCCAAACCTTCTTTATTTTCAAATTTAGCGCGGCGAGAGCTGATTAAGGGACGGCAGGGGCAACGCCTGGCGGAGCTCAACCGGACCTAGCAGAGTCAGAGGTCCTAACTTGGATGCAAATGCAGAGCATCAAGAGTACTTTACAGATGCCATAATGGATCGCATCCCGAAGGGGTCCGGAGGTGAAGATACTGAGGCTGAAGGAGGGAGTGTCTAGGGTTGAGCGGGAAAGAATCGGTGATTTTTCCTAGTAACCGCTCCGCTGCTGGGGGGTGCGAGGTCCGTCCACACGGAGAAATGAAGGAACACTGGACCGGGTCATAAAACGGAAGGGGGGCGGGCTGGCACAGCCTATAGCGTAAAAGCATTCGTGCGGCATGTGGGAGCTGGAGGGAAGTTGCATGCAACAGATCTGTCACTGAGTCAGATGAGGGAGGAGTGGACGAAAGACATATAGAAGAACGGCTCTCGAAAGCTCCCGGGGCGGACTGGAAATCCAATCACGTGAATAAGAACCCCGGAAGAAAGAAATGGCTCCGGGCTAGATACAACATCTGATCGATCTGGTTCGCCCCGATGATCCCGAAGACAAACGTCGGTCATGCTGCGTTGATCTCGGCAGCCCTGCTCCATGAGCGACCGAATAGCGAACCCGCAAGATACGGCTTTTTGGCCTACTTGCATGCTCAAATATGTTACAGAACCTTTCCCTGTAAGCCCTATTAGTAAAGTAGGCGGTGGACTGTGAGTCTTTCCGCTCGGCAGGCCGGAGAAAATCCCTGTTGTCCTTAAGCCCTTCTGTGATCCGATGAATCAGATCTTGACTCGCTTCTCAAAGAGAAATAGTCTTTCTATAGTGACCGCAGTAGCCGTGTCTCTTTCAGACCCTCACTAGAAAAAGAGTCAAAAGAATCTATTCCTCTCTCTCAATGGGGGTTTGGCCGATCGAAGCAACTATCGGGGTGGGGTGGTGGGTGCGAGAACAAAGTATGCTCCATTTACAGAATCACTTGCTTAACCACTTGCTGAAACGACTGATGCTGGACCTTTCACTGCAGCTTATGGGTAACAAGCTCTCCTGCTTCTAGCTCTCGAAATGGAAGGGATGCTCCTACTTCTATGGAGAGGTACCCCGGGCAGAGAGGAATTCTTTATTAGACTAGGGAAAAACCTATGCTTCACCTTCTCTTCCTCAGGGGATAGCAGCAAAGCGAGACCTTAGCCCGGGTTGCCTGGAACATACGGGATCCCGGTCTACGACTCTTGGGGCAGAGACTACTAACAAGAGAGCCACTTCAAGAGCATGAGAGAGAGTGAAGTTCAACAGACATTCGATGATATGGTTTCGATAGAGTACATGAGTACACTGAACACTAAATAAATCTCGACAAAGAATAACACTAAAGTACAAGCAAGGAAGAGAAGCTCTGCTGACCAGAAGCTTTCACTTTACAGGGCATAAGTGAGTGCTATGAGCATGGGGAACTAGGTTCACACGTCAGGGGGAAAGAAACGCCCTAGCATAGGTCTCGCCGGAGGTCTTTCTTTCTTTTAATTAACCTCTTCCAATAAAATGATTTTCCGGTGGACAGCTACCTTCTTCCCAAATTCACAATACCGAATCCTCTTTCTTGCTCCCTATACAGGAATTAGATCTCTGCTTTTCACCGGGATCCCGATGAAAGCCCTCTCCCCTTTTGGATGAATGGGGTGGATGTTTCGACTTAGGATTATTAAGCAGCTTCTCACGATTCTCTTTTAGAAAATGCAATGCAAACAATTAGTTTGGCGAAGTTGGTCTGAATTTCTTGATGTGGAGTTAGGTGTGTATAGCAGAGCAGCCTGCTTAAAAACGCTAGCGCGCTACTCACGGCTTGGCTCGGAACCAAACTATGCTATGCCATGAAACCGCTGGATAAGATACACGCACCTGGTTCCAAGCGAAGGGAATAGAGACCGTTGGGGCTTGGCTTCCAAACAATTTCGTCGTGGTCTTGGAATAGAATTTGAACTTCATCCAGCTTTATCCAGACCGCAATAAGATCAGCAGAAGTGGGAATCGGGGGGTTCCATTGCCTATTGGAGATGATTGTTGGACACTTTTGCATCCTAGGGCATACCTGCATCGTATCTCAGTCTATCGCCAAACTTGTCTTTAAGGCGGCCGAAGGGGTGCCACGAGGCAAATACTTCGGTTGGACTAATGAGACCGTCTTTGGGACAGGATCCCGGGTTGATTTAGTCTGATATGAGGTATTAACCTCAATCTATCACTGGGTAGGTGAACCCAGTATAAGAGTCCTTTGGTTGACTTCCAAAGGTGCCCTCCAAAAGGTGCTGAGTTGGAATCCCCTAAGGATTCTTGTGGTTCCGGAGGATCCAGCTACAGGAGAACCAGGAACGGGATATGTAGCTACTATGCATCCCTCAACCTCAACATCGGAAGCGGACCTCTCCAGGTGTTAAAAAGGTGTCTTATTCCTCTTCCTATCAATCCTCTGCTTCGGACTTCGAAAGGTTCATCCCCGTTACCGGGATTCCAAATCTCTCTGTCTAGAAGAAGGCCGGGGTCGAAGCCATCTACTCGGCGTCAAGGGGCAGGAAAAAAGGACCGAACCAATCTTTTACAACCTTTCCTGGTCTCGTAGCCGCTGCTAAGCCCACCGGATCTATTGAATGCGATTCCTCCGCCTGGGTTCTCATCCGAGCGAGAAGAAGGAAGTGCCATCTCAATCCCTTTCTTTCCCATCTTTCGAAACGAGGGCCCGGGTCAGCTTGAAATGTTTGCTCCACTTTGATTTTTTCTGCATCTCTCCTGGCCGGTGACCCACCAACTGGTCCCGGCTAGCCATCTGGCTCAACATCTCGATCGCCTCGCTCTGCGTCTCTTCCATATCCTGGTACCTCAACACCTACCGGTTCACCAGTGTAGCTAGCCATTGAATCTACTCGTGAAGAGCCCGAACCGGAGCCAATAGGCGGATATGAAGGACCGCCCGGGATGGGCAAAGGTACGTACTCTATTCCATCAATTCCTGCTGAGCCTGACGGAACGGAACCTAAAAGAGTGTACAAAAGGGATCACTCGTTCGACATAACCTATGTCTTTTCTCCCTCTGGTCAATGGTATTCTACTTTACCAAGAAATATCTGTACTTGAGTTCCTCTACATAAGAAGAGGGACTACTTTCACACGTATGTAGGAAAGATAGAATAGATAGGAGAATCAATAAGAATAATAGGACAATCGGACTATTAAGAGAAATAATCATTGAGACACAAGATAGAGTCCACTACTCAGATAAGAGAACTACTAGAATAGGAAATGCTAGCTACTAGAAAGGCAGGAAAGAGATGGCTACATCTAATAGGTTATAAGGCATTCCATAGTCTTCTACCACCCTTAGGAACTTCAATTAAAGAAAGAAAGCTTAGAAAGCTAGGAGTCAAGTAAAGGAAGTCAAGCTCGGAAGCATTAGACGCAAGGATGGATCACTCATAAAACGAAACTCAATTGCAATCTCCTTCGGACCCTTGCTTCTCTTTGCGGTGTAGGAAGAACGAAGACCCTATAGAACCTCTATCTCAGAAACAATACATTTCGTTAGTTAGGTGGGAACATATAGGTAAGCCTCCCCCGTTGCCATTGCTTCTGCCTTTGAGCGAGTGCCATCCAGTCAAGTGTAAGAAAGGGCAAATCCCATCTCTGAGTCTGTTGGAGATGAAGGAGTTGACTCGGTTGGCCCCCCTCCTTTCTTTTAGTCGGGGCATTAGCTGGTGGAGGAAAAGTGGATGGCATTGGTTCATAGCTAGAGGAGAAAGGGCAGTCGAGTGCTTCGTCCTGCCTTCGATCGGATGAGAGAATTGGAGCACTTGCCTTTGTAGCTGCCATTGGAGATGTGGATTCGAATGATGGACTTGGATATGGAGTAGAGAGACCAGAGTGAGGTTCTTCCCTTTTTTGGCTTAGCAGGGTCCGTAAGGAGAATCGCTTTGATGGGCTTGAGGCATAATGACTAGTTGCTCCGGAGGTTCAGGCATTGGATCGGAATCGGAAGAAAGGAATTGCTTCTAAGCCATGGCATCGGAGGCATTAGATCAATTGGCCAAATCTAGATCATTGACTAACAAGTGGGCTCCGAAGGCCCCGGGAGCGAAAATAGAGGCGCGAAGCCCTATCCCTGCCGAATGAATAGAGGAGTGAGATTGCTTTGAAGCATTGGATCCCACTAAAAAGCTGGAAGAGCTCGGTTCTGAGGCATCTCCCGAGGAGATGACTGATGGTGTAGCCGGGTAATCAATTTCATTAAGAAAGGCATTTCATTTCTTCCTAACCAACACCTCTTTCTCCCGATTCTGATCTGGGCAAGGGCTAATCGATCTTCCATGGCCCTAGTCGGTTCAACCCACCGGTCCTACGAATTTCTTGATGACTTTCGATTGAATTGCTTGATTTCAGAATGGAGATTTCCTGGTGAAGTGTATAACAGGGATCACATTTCATTTTTGCCCGGGATTGCAATGAATGCTTTCTTTCATTCATAAAGTCTCTGGTTGAGTTCCTCATTGCACCATCCATCGGGGTCCTTTTTTTGATTGATTACATTCCGATTGAATTGCTTGATTGATGGGTGTAGCCTCCACTTCCTACTGTCTTTCATAAAGAGGATTTATCCGCTGCTCCTAGATCGACAGCTGTTGGAATAAAAACCTCGAGAAGGGCTGTGATGCTCCCTTCGGGACCCCTTTTCTTGTACCCTTCGGGAGTTTCCTGCCTAATTTCTGTTGATGTTCCATGCCAAGGATGGGAAATAGGGAACAAGTCCGGGTTGGTCATGCCGCGTCTTGCCCTCCTTCACAGAAGCAGGAATAGATCGAGCTAGTAGGCCAAAGAGGCGGCCGGTTCTGGTCCGAAGACGGGGGCTAGAGATCCATTGAAGTGGTGCATGTAGGGGGCGTAGGCCCGAAGGCCACGCTCAACACTTTACTACTCGGGTTTGAGATCCAATGTTTCCATAGAATCAAGGTAAAGAGATGATTATGACCCTCCAGTGATTTGGTCTGTCTATCTTGCATCGGCGAGTCACCATCGCCCTCAAAGCCTACAGTGAAAGCTTTCAAGCAAGACGAACTCCAATTCCGATAGTTTTGAAGCTTCAATCCTAATTGATGCCTCTAATTCGATGAGCTGGCCTTTAAAAAGCAAAGTACTTCCGACAAAATATGGAGGTTGGTTTCAGAACTAGAAGCCGCATTATAGATGTTGATTTCATGCTGCTAAGGAAGCCTGGTCTTTCGTGTAAGCTTAGGTACAAAAACTATGCCCTTGAGCTGGTTTAGGGGACTTACCGCTCCAAGTCGGGATAGGAAAAGAAAAACAGATACCAATTTCTTAAGCGATGGGTGAATTCACATACCGAATAGTAGTAAGCGGAAAAGGACTAACGAATTAGCAGCCCTCTTGCTCCTTGCTTTCATCAAACCATGCCTCACTTGAGCGTCGAAAAGAAGAGAAGAGTCAAAAGCTCTTCCATTGAGATGCACTTCGCTCAGAGGAAGTTGCCGCCTTTACTGTCTTTTTTGCTCCTGATCTACGACCACCCTCACCTGAACATTTCATATCTGGTATTTCATATCCCCGAACCACAAATCAAATACAAATAATAGTAGAAGGCCCTTTTAGACTCATGGCCGGTAACTTCGAGTCCCCAACATGAATTCTTTTAAAGCCCTCTGATTCACCTAGGCGTTGGCCCAAAAGATAATATAATTGGGGGTCCTGTTTTAGGTTGGTCAACTACGGCTTAGTATAACTCTTATCTTTCTTTAACAGCCGAGCCCCTTTGGAACTATCCTGTCTCTCTATGGGATCAACTCGTGTCTCCATCTGAGAATGCTACAACGAGGAGGCACTGCTTGAGATCTGCTACTTTAGAGCTCAACTATATCACCAAGGCGGCGAATTTATGAGCCCTTGCCTTACGCTTTGCGTGAAAAAGAGGTCCCAAAACGGACTAACAAGTTGTCACATCACCATATTTTTTTATTGAATCCAGATTGACAAGTCGCCTAAGCCTTTAAATTGAAACTGGACTTCCGAGTGACGTAAACGCTCCTCATGTTATCACTTTATAGAAAATCAACCTGGTCTCGAGTTGAGCGAGGGTAGCATCTAGCCCCTCTGCAGTTTAGTTCGAATACAAAATGTTTGGGCTTTGAGATCCCTAACAAGAAATCGAAAAGTACAAGTAGGTGAGTCCCCTAAAACTATATTTGATATGATGAGGTCGGAGCCTGTTTCTGCCAGTCCAGAGTAGGGAAATGCTTAACTTAATCCCACATAGAAAGAAACAGTAGAAAGAGAAACAGTTGTGCTGGTACTTTGCCTTGCATCTAGTAAGGCTTGTTCATTTGCTAAACTGCCTGTTGCTGCCCCTATCGTTCCAGATGGCGCATTGCTAGTATTGTTATTCTGAATCCCTGGCTTAGTTTAACAAGATAAGTAACATGCTTGGTGCCTCATTCTTTTTAAAAAACCGGATGAACTCACGAAAACAGCTGTTTCGGGCAAGTCAAGAAGATACATGTAGTTTGTGAATGAAGCCGAAACCTAAGCTGATAACGCTGAAGTTAGTGCCTGATCGCTTCAAAAGTGAAAGTCTAAGTTGCCAACTAGTATAGATCCGAGCAGGGAATGGAGTTACTCAGCAAGGAGTGCAGAATACGGAATTGGATGGAACTGCACCTGGCTTCGGCTAGCTAAAGTGAAGTTCGTCCCTCTATATTGATAAAGAGTGGCCTAAGGGAAAATAGCTATATAAGATTAGCGCTTGAACAACATTACTTGGGTGCCTTATTCACCCACACAAATAGGCAGTTCATCCGGTCTGTCTCACGAAGGGCATGAAAGCGGGTCGACTACTAAGGAGATAGAGATAGAAAGATGTGGTAGGCCCTGCAGGGCGACCTTGCCTCCATTCCTAAAAGGTAGTTCTCCTCCCTTCAGGGATCGGTAATGAAGTTCTGCCACTCTCCGAGAGATCCTTTTAAAAGAACTAGAAGTTACTAATTAGGCTTCGAGAAGAAGGGATTTCAACCTTTTAGTTGTAATGGCACACTTCTATACCTCACTACTTTGGAATCAGATGAGGTAAGGATATAGTTCCGAGGTTGGGATTCTCAAAACAATATGTTCTTTTCCAGACTTCCCTTTTCAAATTCAAGAGTAGAGTATGCAAACTAGCAGGCTGAGCAGCTTAAGTCTTTCTCAACAGCCCTTAAGGTCAGGGCAAGATCCGAACAATCTGATTGAACGCTGCTTCACTCCTTGTGAAACGTATTAGATACGGAACTAACTACTGGACTTGTGACATGGACTGAACTGAATGAATGAACGCTTGGCCTCTTTCTGTCTGTGGCGCTTGTTTTCTTTATTTCTCCGTAATGAGCGAATCTAGACCTTCCCTTGTTTGTTGAACAGCCGCTCCCGGTTTAGCAGCCTTTTAGTCTTCTGTATATGCCCTTTCCTATAAAGCTAGCTGCCTTCTACTTGAGCTCAGAAGAACCCAGGGATCAGAAGCCATTAAAATCCATAGCTTTCTATCCAATTTACCTTAGGATCGCTTACTACTAGTCAACCTGGTAACACAGCTTAAATAGCTTCTATGGGGGTATAAAAAGATTGAATTTAGAGGGAGAACGAGATAACCTCTATTCTCTTTTTACATGCCTTTGATTCGTGACCACGCATTATTGCCCTAATTTTGCTTGCTGTTTTCTCTTTTATGCTTACATGCAGTATCGTGAACTCACTTTCAGTTTTATGGGTGCCTATCTTTTCTGTAGATTATGGCCGCATCATGTGAATTCGAAAGTGCGAACCCGAGCATTCCTATTCCGAAACAAGTCGTCCTCAGGATGCAACAATACCATTCGCGGGTTTGAGGTCCATGCTTCCACCTCCAACAGCTTTGAAACAGTGGGCCAATCGCATTTCTGCTGAGGACATTCAGGCCTTTCGACGTCAATACGGGAATATTCTCTCTCTGCTCAGCATCAAGGTGC
>VIGT01000019.1:0-18653 GCA_026686915.1 Exbucklandia tonkinensis | reverse complement strand
CTCCTTCGGACCCTACAATTAGCTACATGCCTCTCCCAAAGGAAAGAAGAAAGCTACAACCTAATACAGTCTTACCGGGCTTACATCCGACTGCCCTAAAGAGAAAGAGCAAACTAATCCATTCTTTTCTTTCCTTCTCCTCTATATCCCTCACTTGAGAGATAGAAGGCATTCTAATGCAATCCATATTATATTGATTGATATAAACCTATAGACAAGACGATGGAAAGAGAAGACAGAACACATAAAAAAAAAAAAGAAGGTATTCTAGATAGGATGCAATGGAACAACTAGTATGATTGGAATATTGATAATTCATATAAGAAAGAAAGGCATTCTCAGTATTTAGAAACATAGAGCAAAAAGCTGTTTGATAGAAAGTCGGATACGTTTGATAGTATGAAACCTTTAACCGAATAGGGCACCAAGCCAGCTTCCACTTGTGTCTCCTGGGCCGGTTGACCCTTTACCAAATAGGACAAGTCCTAACTAAAAGGCAAGTTCCTAACTAAGAAACCTAAGCTAAAAGCGCAAGTGGGGTGTATCTATAGTCGGCTTTGCCACTTCACAGCTCCACAATCCCGCTTCTTTTAGATAAAAAAGAAGCTTCGCAAAGTGCACTCTCAGTCCCCTTCGTACGACAGGGCCCCTGCCATTCTTCCCTCTATGGAACCAGGCCGAATCCCCAACTACGTTATAAAAGGGGTCTTGGCAATCTGCCCAATATCGTATAAAGCTGCTGCTACTTCGTCCCCTTCGTTGCCTGCTTCAATCAATCGTATTTCTGCTCGTGAAAACGGAAACGTACTTTATTAAGGCTGATGCCCGTGCCCTGCCGAGTGAAGGAGAGATTGTCGTACTTATGGGGATCCAAAGTTACTAGCCCTGGTCTGGGAGTACTGAGAGTACTGAATACGAGGTATCATTTAGTATCTGTTGACCGGACTAGTCTCGTCCCGTCTGGGCTGTTTGGCTGACATATCCAAAGGGTAGGATTCCGTTCCCGAGGGGGTGAGGCTGCCGCGCTTGGTACGGTGAGTTGCTAGCTATGGACCAAAGAGAAGGGCATATGTGATATCAATTCCGGTTCTTGATGCCCGGGCGAAACAGCTAAAGAAATGTTCTAGTCAAGTCGAGAGCTAGAGAGAGTAGATGATACGTTCCGAGGGTGAAGCTAACGCTTCCCTGGCCACTAGGGAGTCATCAAAGTATGAGTCCATACACTTGCTAGCTAATACTGGATCGTCAAAGACCTGATTCCATTTCTTAATACCTTCCGTCTCTCTCCTAAGGGATCCAATCCGAACTCCTTCCCTCACTTCGTTCATGATAGTCGGTCGGGTGGCCACTGTTCCCCTTTATAGTGGAGTTTCGCCTGTTTCCTTGGCCTTCTCTTTTGAGCTTCTTGTAATCAAGCGCGAATCAAATGAACCGGAATCCTATCTATGGGCCTGTACCTAAACTCTGAAAGCGGGAACCTCTATTGTCGTCCCACATTCCGAAATGAAAGCGGTAACTATAATTCCGTTTATCTCCTTAACAGTAGAGCCACTCCTAGTTTCCCGTCGGTTGAGCCACTCCCATTCCTCTCGCTTTCAGCGGACAGACCGATCAATGAGTACGTGTGACACCAACTTTTTCATCTGTACGCCTCTCCCTTCCACCCTCCCATAGTTAGTAGTGGCACTTTTCAAGCAAAAAACACGGGTTTGGGCGACCTCTTGCCTTACTGACTTCAGGACAGCTTAAACAGACGCCGCTCACTCCTCCCTCCGGTCGCCTTATTACTTGGATAGACAGCCCTACGCTTCAACAGCTGAAGCGGGAGCGAATGACTCAAACCAGTGAACGGAATCTTCCATTAGGGACTGGCAAAAGGCCTTACTTCTTCTTGGGATTAGGGCAGATACCTTGACCGACTCTGATAAGAACCGGGGATTCCCATATGGATTGTTGGGGAAGGAAGAGCAGTTGATGAAGGAAGGATTGATTCTATTAGTAGAATGGCTTAGTCCCGTTAGCAGATACAAACCGATTGACCGGACAGTTGGATTAGTTACTAGACAGGGCTCCTACTTAGGCGGGGAACTCCCTTAAAAGCCTCTTTTTTAAGAACCCCTGATGCCCGAGGGAGTGGGAAGGGAAAGGCAGAGCTCCTAGCTACACCAGATACTATAAATAAAAGCGCCTAGCTCATAGCTTCGATTCCTAGATAAATGAGCTAATACCTAACAGATAAGAGCTACAACTCCGGGAAAAGAGAGAAGAGTCCTTAAGGAGATATGGAATATCAAGATAGGGGCTTCACTCACGATTGGATGGTTACGGCCGAAACGAAAGACTATTTGTTACGGAACCCAGGCTTTCTACTCTCCTTCGGACCCTTAGTTTACCGTTTGTGAAGACAAGACTGTTTGTTAGCTGCTAAGACAGAATGGTTGGTAGGAGCTACAGACCGTATTGAGTAGGACTCGTTACTTGCTACAGCTCTTGGGCAGATACCTGAAATGAATCTAAACGGACCTTTGAGACAAGGATTTGTAAAACGAGCCTTCCGTCCCGGTCCCTACTGAGACTTTATGAGGCACCCACTTGATGAGGATCTTTAACAAGGGACTTGGAAAGAAGACAGAGAAGAATCAAGTCAGAGAAGCCGGCGCAGCAAGCCGATCCGACATACGTTCAAACGCATGCACCTTTCTACTACTTCTTTCTCGGGGCGCGCCATCCAAACTCGCTGTGATGGATGAACGCGGATAGAACAAATCTATCTCGGCGTAGTGAGTAATAAATTCCTGCCGTATTTCTTTCTTGATTGCTTTCTTTCTTTATGGAGAATCTCAAACCAATTTCTGAGACCCATAATATGAATTTATGAAAGATAGATAGAAAGACAAAGCTGCCTCGCGGGAGAGAGAGACCTGACGCATAGCCGGCGCACAAGATCAAATATTTTTTGCAGTTCTTAGAGAAGTGAATTCCAAAACACCACAACTAAGCAAGCTAAAATAGCTTGCCTCACTTCCATGCATGCGATAGCTTGTCCCAACCAAAACTCGCCGCTTCTATCAATCAATGCACACAAATATGCTTGCCCCTACGTAACTAGAGCCCTGTAGGTCCAACACTCCTATATAGGGCTAGGTTTCAACACCATTCACTGGTAAGGCCCCACATGCAGCATTCTCGACGGCGGCTATCCCGAGCTAGCCATCCATAGTTGTCAGCCTCCCTTACCCCACAACCCTCACCTGTGACCCTCACTGAAATTCAATTCAATGAAAGGCAGACCCCATAGAAGTAAGCCTGAGCCAGCTCAGTGAAGACTTCTCAAATACCCTCCAGCCAGACCACAGAAACATACAGAACAAAAAATTAGCGCTCAACCAACCCGTCCCAATCCATGTCCCTCTTCAACCTACCACAACACCTATTCCCATTACCACGCCTCCACAGAACCCTCAGAACCAAGCACCAGCCACCATCACTATCCCTAAACCTTCACCTATCGTTATCTCAACCCCACCCTTTTCTATAAGTAAGGGAAGGTAAGGCTTTCAAAGGTGCCTTGGACATATGAAACCAGGACGGTAGCAGTGAAAGTGGAGAAGAAAGAGGGTGAAGAATGTGCTGAGATAGGAAATATGACTAGGTCGGGACGATGCTTCAAACCTGACCGAAAGGACAAAGGAAAGGAGAAAGCAGTAGAGAAAGACCCAGCAACAGAGGCCTTTCACAAGGCTCTCAAGAAGCCAGAGTAGAATGTGGCGGAACAACTGAAGAAGATCCCCGCGCAGATCTCAATTGTTGATCTATTGATAACCTCGGAACATCACCAAGAGCAGATGATTGAGGTTCTGCAAAAGGCCCATGTAAAAGACTATATCACTCCCGAAAGGCTGGCCGACTTGGTCGGACAAATCATGGCGCCTAGGGTGATTACCTTCTCCGATGATGAGATCCCCGCCGATGGGACAACCCACACGCGCCCGCTTTCTATTTTGATGTCTTGTCGGGCCCAGATAGTAACTGCAGTGTTGATTGATAATGGGAGTGGTTTGAATGTTTGCACGTTGAGCAGTGTAAAGGCCCTGGGCTTCCCTTTTATAAGAATAAACCCGAGGGAAATCTTGAATCTTTGCAGAGTGCCCCAGGAAAGCCAGATCGGGAGAACCGGGGGGGAAGACGATAAAACAGAGAAGATGTTAATGCAGATACTAATGTCTTCGGCTATCGTCTGCTCATCTCTTAGTTACATGGGCAAACAATGCTTAAAAAGCTGTGGCCCGGTTCTAAAATACCAACTATCACTTGGAAAAGCTGGAGCTTAGTTCCGCAAACCCGACAGCTTCCTTTCCAACTCAATGATCTGCTCCTGCAAAGATGAGTGGGCGGTCTTCAGATCCTTGCGTACAGCGTGGCATGCATTAAGCAAGTTCCTCTTTTCCTCCAAGGTCTTCTCAAGTTCTTTAGCTTGAGCTACTACCTCTGCCACGATGACGTTCTTCTTCTCCAAGATCACATCCGGATCGAACTTCTTCCGCTTTGCCTCAAACTCAACACTTGCAATGAACAAAGCACGACTCTGCTTAGAGAATGGCGACGGATCAAAGCCCAGTGACTCAAAAAAGACCTCATCGGCAACTGTAGACATATCCGAAAGTTCTACTAGAGCACACTCTCGGGGGCTGCTAATCAAAGAATTACCCATCTCATTCACAAATCTCTAAAGACTGGAGCCAAGCATCTAACCCAGCACTATAGATTTGCTAGCCACGGCATCACCAGTCAAAGAACCCTGATTGCCTTATTCAAGTATTAAGGGAAAATCAGACCAAACATAAAGTAGACAAGTCTTGTCTTGACCTGATAAGGACAAGACTTCTAACCTGCTGAAGTGGGACTTGGAGGTTCTTGGATACAGACATCTCTACGTCGTTCTTGGAAGTATCAAGAAGAACTACGTCTGAAGAAGTGGTCGGTGATACTGGATCTAATCTGGTCACTGGAAGAGAACCATTCTTCTTCCCGGAAGCGTCAGGAAGCTACTTTCTTGCAGATGGTCTCAGCGCTAAGATAAAAGAGCCAACCGGCACTCTGTCATCTAAATCTGGATCTCCTACCTGTTCCGAGACAAAAAGGGGAATTCAGTAATCCTAAACGAGGAGGAGAAAAGCTAAGATGTAACTAAATTCCTACCTCGCCTGAGCCTGGAACCTCGGCAGCGCCAGTTTTTTTAACTAGGTTCACAGGGATTGAAGTCTGCGGACTATCAAGGGCAAGACCAAACAAAGCCGTCTAAAAAGGCGTCGTCCTGAGCGATATCTTCACTTAGATTCCCCAACATATTGGCAATCCTGTCATAACCTGAAAGAAGCTTGGGAGATAATGAAAAGCAGCCCAGGATAGAGACAAAGGAAAAGGAAAGAAGATATTCTCTAAACTTTAGCCTTACAACAAGCTAACACAACTGAACTACCGAAAACAGCTTGATTTATATGAGCCGACTACCAAAACAGAAGGAGGTTACTGCGGTGACCAAGCTATGACTGCTACACGTGCACGCAACAAGAAAAGATTCTATAGATTAGTGAGCCTAGCTGCCCTTCCCGTAACTACCGAAAGTACCTGTCTAGCGTACGGAAAAGAAGGAATTCTCTGATCTACGTTAACCGCCGACCGCTCCACCTCAATAGCTCAGTGGTGGAGCGCGCCCCTTATAATTGCGTCGTTGTGCCTGGGCTGTGAGGGCTCTCAGCCACATGGATAGTTCAATGTGCTCATCAGCGCCTGACCCTGAGATGTGGATCATCCAAGGCACATTAGCATGGCGTACTTTTCCTGTTCGAACCGGGGTTTGAAAGCAAACTTCTCCTCAGGAGGGGCGATTCAGGTGAGATCCAACTTTCTATTCACTCGTGGGATCCGGGCGGTCCGTGGGGGCTACCTGGAGTTAGTCCCTGACTGACCTCTGCCTTCGGAAATGCATTCAAATTTGTCGGAAAAAGGAAGATGAATCCAGTTCTGCGAGATTCCCTTAGTTCTATGCTGGGTATCAACTCCACTCCAAACCTCGGCAAATACTTGGGCTTCCCTTTAGATCAATCCGGTCGCAACCCCAGAAATTTTGACTTCATTTTAGAGAAAATTCAATCCAAGCTTGCAGGATGGAAATCAAATTTGCTGTCTCTGCCAGGAAGAATGACTCTCATCCAATCTGTCACAGAAGCAATCCCAACTTACTTCATGCAATGTATGGTGTTACCTGCTAAAGTCTGCAATCAAATAGACCGTCTCAATCGTCATTTTATCTGGGGCACTACAACTGAAAGAAGGAAGATGCACTTAGTTAGTTTGGCGAAATGTTGTAAAGAAAAAAGTAAAGGTGGGCTGGGCCTCAAGTCCACTAAAGCAAGGAACTTGGCTTTCTTAGCCAAGCGAAACTGGCGAGTACTCAAAAATAAAGATGATCTCTGGGCTCGGGTCCTGATTGCCAAATATGGGCAATCCTTGCACATGCCCTTCCATAAGCCAGATGAAAGGAGCTCTCAAGCCCCTACAGCATAGGGCTAGAGCCCTGACAATAGGGGACGGGTATGGATTCACTTTCTTCCCTGGATTGAGTTCAGGAGACAAGAGCTTCTTTTCTTTCCCTTAGTTTGATGTTCAAGAAAGCCTTTCTCGAGAGTCGGCTTTAGTGATATCAGATTTTTCCGAAAGCTTGGCACTAGGATCTTCATCTTAGCTGGTAGGTGACCTGGCTCAATCTTATTAGCTGTTCTTGCGGGCTCTTCCTAGCGCTATTCCTAGCCCGATTCTTAGAATATATCTGATAATTAGGGTGGGCAGAAGGCTGATGCCTAGCATGTAGCAGAAGGGTGGAGTTCTCAACTGATGTGTAGAAGAAAGAGGGAGGGCATTTTTCCTTTTGTAAGGTAGAGGAATTTTTGACAGCTAATACAGTAATCCAGAAGGGGGCTAGGAAGACAGAACTGATTAGAAGTTAGAAGATGACTAATGGGAAGCGGGCGTCAGGCATTGACTAATTGACTAGCTTGAATTGAAGCGGGCGAGTTTCATTGGAATCAGGCGCATAACCATGACCTAAAGATAGGCAGGAATCACAACCTGTATCCGCTATGCCATCTCACCAGAGATTGATCTAACTAACTCGTGATATTGGACCGTATCCGATAGTCAGCTGATTGATGAACTTTCGAAGAGCCAGCGAGGCAGGTCACCCTTAAGATTCATTCCGGTCAGATGAAGGTAAGTGAAATCCTAGGTCAGATCCTTTACTAGCTTGAGGAAGAAGGAAGATCTCACTAAAGCTTACTCGGATATCACGCTTACTCGAGCCCTATGCTGTAGGGGCTTGAGAGCTCCTTTCTTTCATCGGGAGATAGACGGAAATTCTCTAATGAAGTAGAGGCTTTGTCCCTTGCTTTACAGAGCTAGACTAGCTTAACTAGATCAATGGCGCCTGATCTTTCCCTCGACTGAGAGGGTAAACTCATAGCACATCGGGAGAGTGCAGGGAGACTATAAGGAGAAAGGTCTTGACTTCTTGAGGGTTCCAAACCTCACACGTATATGGATCAGTCTCCTATCCTTGCCGCTGTTGACCTCTTTCCTGTCCAGCCACAGAGCAATTCGCAGCAGGATCTTTCTCAGGACTACCGTCCTGCCTCAGTCTCCTCTCGTCTCCTTTCTTTCATTCAGCGACTGGGTACGCACTTCGCCATGAAAGATCTTGGTGATCTTCATTTCTTCTTGGGAATCGAAGCCAAACGTACATCGACTGCTCTAGTCTTGACTCAGACTAAATACACCTCGGATCTGCTTACTCGCACTCATATGCAAGACTCCAAGACATGTCCCACACCCCTTGCGTCTGGCTCAAAGCTCTCTGCATACGATGGTGCTCCTCTCTCTGATGCAACAGAATATCGTAGCATTGTTGGCGCCCTTCAGTACTTCACTATCACCAGCATCTGCTATGCCATCAATCAAGTTTGTCAGTTCATGCACGCTCTCACCACCGTACATCTCCAGGCTGTAAAACGCATCTTACGGTATCTGAAGGGTTCTCTTGGCCTTGGCCTAACCATCACTCCGGGACCGTTAACCACCTTCTTTGCATTCTCCGATGCCGCCCTATTACGTAAAGGCTGGCTGTCCCGATAGCAGCATGTCCAAGATTGCCACTATTGGCTTCTGCGTATTTCTCGGAAAAACCCTACTGACTTGGGTTTCCAAAAAGCAACCGACTCTTTCCAGGTCTAGTGCCGAAGCGGAGTACAAGGCACTCGCCCTTACTACCTCTGAACTCTTATGGCTTTCTTACTTGCTACGCGATCTAGCGGTGCCATTTCGCTATCAATTTATCCTGCACTGTGATAATGCTAGCGCTACACACTTGGCGGCCAATCCTGTGTTCCATGCCTGCTCTAAGCACATAGAAGTTGACTACCACTTCGTTCGTGACCTCGTCGTCGCAGGCAAATTGCTCATTCGACTTGTTCGTAGCAACAATCAAGTGGCGGACATTTTCACTAAAGGATTACCTGAACCAGCCTTCCATCATTTTCGTGGCAAACTGCTGTCTCCTGCCTGCCTTTCTCTTGAGCGCTTAATCGGTTATACGAATGCAGGTAGTAGGCAAGCTGTTAATGAAATATGCGATTCCCTTCTCTTTATCGTTATCGGTCAATCGGCTGTCCATCCATGTCATGCTATAAACCATTCCTGGAATCAGCCTTTCCCTAGACTTGCTCTGTCTCTATGGCTTGATTTATTTAGTCAAAAGACTTGTGAAATCAATCGAATAGGTCAATTGGGTAGATGGTGGGAAATTCAAATGCTCTAAATGGCTTTCTTTTTTGTTTGAGTTTAGCATCCCTTGCTTAGTTCCCATATCCCGGTCAAGGCTATCAACCGATTCATTCCTCTTCCCGCTGGTATTCTTTGTGCCCGTATGGTGTTTACGGGGTGGGACTAAAAAAAAGGTGTATACCTTCCCTTTCGAGCTATTCGCTATTCTAAGGCAGTCTTTCTTCCTATAAAGGCAGGAGAAAGATGGCTACATATCACAGCTCTATGCCGTAAGCAGCCATGCCTGGCAGTAGTTTCATTTGAATCATGATTTGTTTTTAGTTAAAACCTCTATCGTACTCCTCGTTATAGTTATCAGAAAAAGGTACGATCCCATATTTTTATTAATATATTTCAAGGTACGATCCCCTATCATATTATTAAAGGTATAGTCTTGCAAGTTTTGAAACCTCGATGGCAGAGGATCATCCGAAGACCCTCTACCTTAAAATCCCTCTGCAATAAGGTTATTTTAGTGGTATTTGATGGTTTCGTTAGGAATCGATAGTCGTTGTCTTGCAGCATCCCTATTCTGTAAGGAGGTGGTAAGGTTAATTAGTAAGTCAGGTTTGTTGTTCACTGCTTTATATTTAAAACAGTGTTCTTCATCCCTGCAAATGGCTTATGGTGGTGTAAAGAAACCACCTGAGCTATTACCCTTACCAATCTCTCTAACCAGAAATGCTTACCCTCGAATCATTCCTGCATATCATAGAAGGATTATATACAGGAAAGATGACAGGGCCGATCTCTTGGTTAAGTGTTACTTGTCGTTCTTTTCGTTAAGCAAAGTCATTATCTTAGCGAAAAGGGTTGAAAAAAATACCTTTAAAAGTATTGTGACACCTATCCAAGATATGGATCGTGTTCTATCGTTGGTTTCATCAAAAGAATTTCTTCCGATATTGACCCACCGATACTTACCATTTCTCCAGAAGATCCCGATTCACCAAGGGATCTCCTGGGTTCCTACATGGAAATCCTTACCAAGCGATAAGCTATTTAAAGAAAGTGTGCGAAAAGCTAAGACCTTTTGCAAAAAGAAAGTCTAAGGGCGTTAGATCGTGCTTTCCGACCTTATGGTGGGAGATCACCGCTTACGGTACTTTACTGAACTTTGAGCACTCGAAAGAGGGTTTATTCGATTCGGGTCTTCTTTGGCCTGTATTGAATACCAGGGAGGATCACTCACCTGAATAAGCCTTCCCTCTACCCCCCGGTAGATGTCTAACCAGGAAGAGATATACATGGCAGCTAGCTGAGAACCCGAATGAATCTCCTGCGCCTGTAGATTCAAGATTGATTCTTCAACCTAGTTTCTCAACCTAGAGAGATTCGAATAGTATTGAATGGGGGGAGAAACCAGCTAATAGTCCTGGGTGCCTTGCCTATCCTACAGAAGAGTAATCCACATTAGCAGTGGGGTAGAAATGTTGAATTGTTAAGTGGTTTTATGAAACGATGCAAGAATTCGCCCCTATCACGTAAGGCTCGCCCTTATAGCTTATGGGGGCGCACACTCGCTGGAAGCAGACCCATTCGGGAACCAAGCAATGCCTGCCCTGCTAGCTGCCGCGATGAAGTGGGAACCCATTTGTGGCACCCAGGGGATAGAGTTTATAGCCGATTTGAATATTAATTCAAGGGTGTGGTTTACATATTCATATATAGAAGATGTTCCTGCTTTGATCGAAAAGATTCGTTCATTAAGTTAAGTAAGTCGCAACACATTCATTTGTTGATGGGTGAGAGGCAAAGCGGGAGCCCGGAGCATGTGCCAGTGAGGGAATAATGGAGCAAGCAATAGGAAATGTCGCGAGCACCGCCACTAAGACTGAATGAATGCGGGCAAAAGCGATGACTTTCTTGATTCATTTTATATATATATATGAAATGAGGTCTTCCCTGTCAGTCATAGGTTCAACTAATGCATTACTCCTTTCAGTAATGGCTATTCGCTATTCCCCGAACAACTCGATGAATAGGGAACCAAGCAGTCGACCATTCACCGCACCTCAAATTCGAAACCAAAAACATTTGGCGATCGACAACAAAGCGCCTTCTTTTTTTTTCCAACCTGCCGAAAACTTGAACGGAATCGAAGTTTCTTGGCAGCTCCTTAGCACAAGCGCTAAGCGATAATAATTCCTTCTCTCAACCTCAAAATGGATTGACCCGTAGACATAGACAATTGGGGCTTTTAGCACCCTTTTCCTTCCGTTCGGTGAATCAACCTTGGCATTACCTAAATGAAATATCCAATTCATAGAGAAAAATGACTCCGCGGATTGGCTCCCTTTCTTAACCTCGCAATGAACAAAATGAGACGTTTGCTTGCTTCACCGCCAACAAACAGGCCCACTAGGATGCTCTCTTGGAGTGGGTATGGGATAGGAGGCCTATACATCCACTTTCATAGCGTAGCTGGTGTGTTACTGGAATAACTGCTGTATTACTTTGTATTGTCTCTTAGCAACACCTTATCAAGTAGTTGTTCTTTTAAGCTTTCCTTTGTGTTGTGACTTCTTTCTTCTCTACAAATGATAGAGCCACAGGTCAGTGGAGCAGGTGTATCGTTTTCATAGCAGGTTCATTGCAGGCATAGCAGTTTATGGCTTTTCTAGCTGCTTTCTATATAATATAGTATAGGAGGAGAACGCTTTCTAGCTATAGAGCAGTTATATGACTTTCATAGCGTTTAGTAGTTGTAGGGATAGGTAGCTACAAGTAGTGCTTGAATGGAAAGACTCTTTTGAGTTGTTTTCTAAAAAGAAGAAGTTGGAGAAAACATAATGACTGACCTCCCAGGGTCCCCTCTGGGGTCATTAACCGAACCCCCAACCCCTAACGTTCCGACATCCGAATATCGTGTAGGAGTAGATGGTGTAGAAATATGATCTCCACCAGATCCAGAACCACCTTGAAAATGAGAAGCAAGAACTATGGGTGGCTTATCTTTATCCACCCCCGAAACTTCAGATCTTTCTGCCGCTTTCCCTGTATCAATAGGACCATCCTCCTTTGAGGACAATTGTTTCTCTTATAATTCTCTGAAGCAGACTCATTTCCTCTAGCCGAGGGACCAGCGGATTCTGGCTTCTTTTTTGCAACCTGGAATTCCAACCAACAGCAGTCTTTTCCTTGACAGCATCTCCAATGGTGGGTAGCTGCTCTTTAGTATTTGGCTTCTCCTTCACCTTCCAGACCTCTCTTTTTCTCTGCTTTGGACATTGAGTGATCCCGTCTTCAAAGGTGTTGCATGTCGAAGATTGGTACCATTCATATTCTACTTTTTGTTCCAACATTCTATCACCAATCTAAAGATGCAAGGTCTCAGGTAGAGTAGCATTTACTCCAATCTCTACACATAGTCTCGCAAATGCCAGCCTTGAGCGATTTGCCGTGGGTGCGTCCAAAACGTTTGGAATGCCTATGAAGCTTTGCTCCCCAACAACCTAATGATGTTGGGCGTCCACTAGCTAAGACGCAGACCCGGGAGCTTTACCCATATTGGGACTGTGCTAATATTATCCTGTGAAAAGGACATATCCCCCTCCCACTAGCGAAGAAGGAGAGGTCTACTACCAACAAACCAAGGTCCTGATTCTAAGAACCTAGTGCAGTCTTCACCCATCCCAAACTGAAATGCACAAAAGCCATGTTGGAGGGGCTCAAGCGATCCTTTCAGATTCCACATCTGCAAGACAGCATGACGGAGGAAATCAAAGGCAGGACGCTTACCCAACAAGGTGTAGCCCACCAAAGTCTTTTTCCATGGAGATAAGCCCTCTGAGATCTCTTCTTCTGAAAGAATGATAGGCCCCTCAGAAGCGGCAACCGAGTCGACTAAGTGTTGTTTCCTAAGGGGTCCGGAGGCATGAAGGAGCTGAAAGGCTCACTCCAAGAAAGGGAAGGGTTAGGGTTAGGGCATGCCTGAGACGGAATGGAAGAATGGGGGCTGAGGTCAAGTGAGAAGGTGATGGTAAAACAATCTCCATTGAAATGGGGTCTGGGTGCGAACGGAAGGGTAGGTTAGCTTTCCTTGCTTTCTCTCAAAAATGGAATCCTCTGATGAACCACCGATTGCTTGGTTGCCCACATGAGGAATGCTTACCGGTTAGTAGATTAGAAGCATAGTCCTGACTTTCCTGAAAGCTTAGTAAGGAAGTCAACTGATTGACCTAACCCTTCTCTTCTTCCCGGAACGAAGCGGTTCGGATAGTGGAATTCAATTCGCAAGGACACAGAGGGCCCTAAGATCGTAAGATTGGTATCCCATGCATCTAAGCCCATTTCATTCTTCTGAGAGCAGAAAGAGTCTCTACAGTTGGTTCGAATCAAAGAAATACCCGGTCAGTCTAACTTGAGCTTCGACGGGTATGGTGTTGCAGTCGTTTTCTAGCGCTCCGCCACCCACAATGGCTTTTAATCCAGATCGTGAGAAAGGATCTGTTGACCGGGCGGAATATGAATGGTGGGAATGCCTCTTATTCGAGGTGCCTAAAGGGACCAGAGGACCGACGTTACCTTTCATCATTCGGGCTTGAAACTGACTTCTTTCGGATCTCTAGAAAGATACGGATTTGAGGATCCTCTATATCATATAGGGTGAACCGAGGCTGTATAATACCAATACCTTAGATTAACCAAAGAGGCACGGAAAGCTAGAGCATCCTTTTTCTTTATTAGACCGCTGTAAGTCCACTTAAGGCCCAGTCCGATACGAAGGAACCAAGCCAATCTCGATGAAAATGGAATCAACTCGATCATTCAAGTCGGATAGCATTTATCTATGCCGACCTACATTAACAGCTTTCTTCTCTTTCTCGATTCCCCCGATGCCTACTACCAAAGGCAGCCAGCAGTCCATGGCTGGCTGACATATCACGGTTTCACCATCAGAGGGAGGGGATGGAAAGAAAGGAGTCGATCACCTAGCCGATCCCGAATAGCCCGATCTTTATTTCAACCGATCCGCCGGGTCATAACCTAAAATAAAATAGAATAGAATAGAAATATATATATATATTTCTTTATGGAAGATAGTCGGCCCACTTCTAGCCGTTCAAGCGATTATGCCTGTTCTAGCCCTACCATCCGCCCCTATCATAATAGAAAGGGGTACTTTCGAGCTGATCTGTAACGGATCAAAGCGACCGTTAGTCGGGCTGATTGAAGTCCGAACTCATGAACTACCTTATCTACTAGTACAAACCCACGGAGCGGTAGGTCGATCGTCGCTCATCCCTCGTGTTCTCTCCCGTGAAGTGATTAATCCGGCATTCAATCCCTATGGAAAAGCAAGTCTTCCGATTGGAGTAAACCCCCTGATTGCCTAAGATCTTCCGATATTCAACAACGACCTTACGGTCCCGATGCCAAACGTCACCAAGGACAAGATAATCCTTGAACCGTTGTCTAGGCTAAACCCGAGTAAATGCCGTGATCGCTCTGGTGTCAGACGCCCGGTGATGATTATCAGGGCCCTGAACTAACCTCTCTAACCACCGAATCGATGTCACACAGATAATCAGCCTCCCCTATCTCTAGTTAGTTGCGGCTGACAGCCATAAAGTCTTATCATCAGTTGTCATCCGCGACAAGGTTGTCAACCTACGCCGCGCTCACCATAGCAAATAGCAGGTCTGTCTGTATCCTAGGCGAATATAAGGACTTACACCTAGCTTTTCACCCGGAAGCTTTGATGAACGACTAGTTCAATAAAAGATTGAAACTAATAGTCCGCTTAGTAGAAAGATGAGACCCATTAGGAGATAACCATGGCATAATCTAACCTGAGCCACACAAAGACTCCCTTAACGGTGCGGGCACTCCCCCCCAAGTCAAGTGCCCCCCAAGGAGCTTGTGCAACACCTTGAACCTCCCTTCAGAGTCAAAGGTTGCCCAGGTGGCTAGGCTACTAAGCCAGTCAAACTCAAGAAAGAAGATTCAAGGCCAGCAAAGTAGACTGTAAAGAATTTCTTTATATAGGCCTCCTCCAATTCAGATGGAAACCTGCGTCCCCAAAGAAAACGCAGTCCCAGCCATCACCTAGGAAAGATCCCAGCTGTCAAGCAAGTACCACACTCCAACGAGTGGCACTTAGATAGCTGAGAGGATCCTAATGTCAAACTAACCACCGAAACACTTGTCACTGGTACAATCCGATCATGCCATGACGAACAACATGAGACTTCCGGTTTCCCACCAGAACTGGTGGATATGGGCATCGCCACCCTGTCAGAGCTATGACAGGTAGCGTACTAAATGACATTTGAACTACACCTGACCCCTCACAAGGAACAGTTGTGTTATCGTAACTCCAGAAAACAGAATTCTATAGTGGAGCAAGCGGGTAATAACCCCAAAACTCTATCCATAATTCTTGCCTTATTCAACCAAGAAGGCAACTTCCTCATTAAAGGGCGCCCCACAGTATACAAAATACAGAAAACTGTGAGGGTAGCCAAGGTGCACCTCTCCATAGGACCACTCCATGTGGTTACCCTACAAGGAGGAGCATTTGAGAAGAGGGTTCCGACCCAAATACTGGGAAGTAGATGGTGGATCCCTCAACCCTAATCAACTTCTGTTTCTAGCCTACCCTATATAACTAAAAATCTGGTAAGGTAGATAGAAGTAGGACCTTGAACAGGTCAAGGATTCAAGAAAGGGGAATCGGCCAAGCGGTCCCGAAAAGCATTATATGCTAGACGGACGAATCCGTTCACTGCTTATTTCGAAAGTGCAGTGAAACTGTAAGCCCCTATTTTCATTCTAAAACTCACCACGGGCAGATAGCCGCGATTGCAGGTCTGGTGAAAGACAACTAGTGTATGAACAAGGGGAAGGGTATTTAGGTCATAATCCACCTACCGCCTTGGTCACCGGAAGGGTTTCATTTAAATCCTTCCCGCCCAGCAGTTGTATAATGTTGGTAGCGATGGGACCTAAAATAAGGCCGATCAAATGTCAACAGAAAATACAACTGCACTTTCCTAAATGGGATAAAGCCATGGGGTGGCGCCGTGGTTTGTCAAACCCGGTCTTCATTCAAATAGAAGCGTCCTTCACACTCCTATCTGAAGAAAGTGTGGAAGTCAGAGCAATATCACACCAATGACGGTGTGACCTGCCATGATGCCACGTTGCATCACTCGAGCAGGTATGAAAGCTAGAGGAGCAAGTCATCACCCCAGCCGAATGAGGGAAAGGACGTTCTTTAGTATAAATGGCATCGGAATGCTGCAATCCAAGTGTGAAAGTGAGTGTGAGAGAATAAGCCGCTATCGAAGAAGCTCAACCAGTATCCGCAGCGTCTTACTGTGATCGTATCCGCTCTTCCTCTTGTTGCATCGAATGCCATGGTTGGTTCTTGGGGAGGTCTTCGAGCCAAAATAGGGGGTCAATCCGCACCTTCTGACTGTCTTTGCCTTTGCTTTGGTAAGACAAGGTTGGTCGTAGATCAGGGAGTGCGATGTCTTCCTTGCCGAATGCCCGCAGAGATCTTTCTTCTTTCCTCTAGTCCACTTCACTGGATCTCTTTAGGTCTATGACCACTTGATTGCAAGACCAGATAGCAGGTGAACAAGAGAAGACCCATCATAGCTAGAGGACATTCCTTATGTATACCACCCCTCAAGGGGGTACTCTACCTGGACTACTGATATCCAACTCTAACTAGGCAGTAGGACACATATCCGGAACGAGTAACCCTTGCAAGCAACCTAGCCCAAAGCTCAGTCCAAGGGGTTGGAGGCATTCCTCAGCGCGTCCTACTTGTGTCGTGTTTTAAGCCTGCTATGCATCCTTGTTCCATCTACCATTCCTGACAATCCATTTCTGGTATGCTTCGTCCACAATTACTGAAAATCCATCCTATCATACCCCCTTGGACTTTACTATTTTTTATCTGTTTAAGTAATCTACGACTACCCTGGGCTTTCAATGGGCCCACGCCTTCTCGATACTACCCTCTAAGAAGAGATGCGCAAGACTGGGATCAGGAAGACCTAAATCTTTCTATGATGTCATCTTGAGAGAGCAAGTGCGCCAAGCGAGATACCAATTACTACAATATACAGATAGGGGAATAGGACATCCCCGTGATTTCCTTCTACCCCTAGCCCGGCTCCAGGCCATGAAGCTTCTCCGCGGGTTCCTTCGCCTCTTCTTCTTTTTGTGCCACATTCAAGCAAGAAAAAAGTGCTTCTTCTTAGCAGTTGAACAAGTTAATGGAATTCTTCTTCCCCCGATGGTGACTTCACTACCTGGATCCTCATCTCTTGAACTCGTTCTGGCAGTCAGTTTAATGGCACTGGAGCTTGCCGAGAAAGCGGCGCATTCATGGTGTATGGAATCAAGGTCAACAAAATGAATCTATCTAAGAGGAGCTTTGTTCTATTCAACATCCATCAAGGCGAGGGAAATGACTCCGGTCACCGGGGTAGGATATAGTCAGTGTCAGTGTGCCGCGGCTGGCTTCTCTCTTTTGGCTGTCGATTGCATGCAGTTTGACCGTTCACCTTTTCGGTTTATTTGAATTCCGTTCTCAGATTAGAGACTATGAGAACTATTAGTAATACTGTTTAATAGGCAGCTGTACAAAGTCTGGTCTGGGGAAATCCCTACCTACTCAGCTCTGCTGTTCATTCCTTCTAGTCTGTACAAGGCTTTCCTTAGCTTACCTTTAGTTCCAGAGATCGGGCATCAAGATAGCCATAGGTTGGTTGACAAACCCAAGGGCAAAGCAAGCTACGGCTTCAAAGAGAGAATCAAAAGGATAAACTGTGTTAAATAGAGCCATTTTCTCATATGCCCGAAAGGGAAAAGAACTTCACCGCTCATGGTCTTCCTACTCCGCTTGGGCTTCTGTAAAGTGATTCGCTAGCCTTTCGACTGTGTGCCAAAGTCTTCTTTTCTAGTCTACGACTACCCTTCAGTTTCGCTCTTCATTCTTCTGCTCTCGCTCGGGCTTGCCGTAGTTCGCTACCCTTCGGCATCTTCAGATTTAGATTCATATTGCATCTTCAGATTTCACTTCTTTGACAGCCTCCACCGATGCTACACCAAAGCATGGGCTTTTTCTTTCTCAATGGATTTTGAATTACATGACAGGCCTTTCATCGGTGGCCAAAAGCCCAAGTATTCACTTACTACCTAATTCCTAATTTCAACCGAACTGCTGGCACCTGTTTTCCAAGCTCTTACTTTTAGGGCAGATAGATGGTCTGAATTTGACACGGTCCCTCCGAAGAGTACGATCTTTGGCTTGCAGCTCTTCCATCCCATTAGGGGCAAAACCCACCGCACGAATTGAAAAAGCTATTCCCACTGCTTCGGAATCTGACTCTTCACAGGTGGTGCTACTAAAGGGGAAATCCTCTTGCAAAGGTCCGGATCAAATCCACGACTTGCCTGTGTTAAGCATATAGCTTTTCATTCGAATATGGGACACCTCCCTCCGGTCGCCTCGGATGATTGCTTCTATTGACTGTCCTTATCCATGTTGACTGGGGAAGCCTCTCAATGTGCAACCTGACTTTGCTCAGCTAGTGCTACTCTTTCTTTTGGCCTGATCTCGTAAAGAAAGGAAGGCTCATGAATAACCAATCCCGGGAGGAAGACCATGATTCTGCTATTTCTCGGTATAATAGAAAGCTGGTCGTACTAGGCCATTAAGGTTTCACTACTGACTATGTTCATCTTTCTATCCCATGCATTGGGATAGCAGGTTGGATCATCATCAAACACAGGAATGGGTGCTCAATCAATGGAAT
>VIGT01000018.1:5000-17947 GCA_026686915.1 Exbucklandia tonkinensis | reverse complement strand
TTTACTATATATGCTGTTCGACTGAACTCGTTCTCGTTTTGGCTCCGCGTTCATGAAATTCCAATACCAACAACAGAAAGAAAATTCTTCGATCTCAATTTCGGGCGTATGGAATTCGTTCATCTCTAGTACTGAGGATAGAAGGAAGAAGGAAAAAAACCTTTAGTATGTGTCTTTCCTTCCTTCATTCACTGGGGGTTCTCTAAGGTGAGTGAAAGCAGTCTTCTATGGGTAGTTCCTCCTGCCTTTAATAAGTTTGAAAGGAAGCTCTCTTTTCTTCCTTAGGATCTACTTTCTTTCATAATCCAGATTAGCTAAGGGTAAGAATGCCTCTCTTCCTTCCTTTAGACTGGATATAAAGGAAGATTGGTTTCCGCTGCTCTCTTTTTACTGTTAGTGGGATAAGTCCTCTAAGCTTCAAGGTCATTCTAATCTTGATATAGTTCCAACAGGCCTATTCTTTGACTCTCCTATAGTGTATAGTATATTCTTTCCATCTTCCTCATCTATAGGTTTCTAACAAGCTAGGAGAGATTAGAACCAATTAGATCTAGCAATCTCTTTCTAATTATTCTCATTGTAAGATCTACCATTGAGTGAGGCATCCTTTCGTCTAATGCTTCCGATTGTTTATTCATGAAAGTCTCTATCTAATCTTCTATTAGTTCTAACAGGACGCTTATGTAATGGGAATATAGTTATATCTTTTCATACTAGTTGTTAGTCTTCCCCTAGGTATCAGACGCTCTTCTTTTGTCTTCTCGTCTTCTCTATAGGGATAGAGCAAGCTCGAATGCCTTATAACTCCTTCTATCTAGCACTCTCAAGCTGAGGTAGCTAGAAGCTTTGAATGGCTCCTGCCTAGCTTCCTTCCAGTGATTAGAGTCTTCTGTTTGCAGTTCTGAATCTTGCTATGCTATGAGTGGCTTCTCCCTTCTCTAAGAAGCCATAGGACTGTGCTATGAGGGAGGCACCCTTTCTTCTAATGCTTCCGATTGGTAATTCCTTACTCTATCTTTTATAGTATCGGTTGAAGGCCGTATTTTACTAAATAATAGTTCCTGCCTTTCCATTCCTGCCTCTCTTCCTTCCTCAAGTTTTGTTTTTATTCCTTCTTACGGTTATCTCCTCTTTGATATGTCCTTCAGGTAAAGGAGAGTGAGAAGGTTTTCATTCCTTCCTTTCAATGGTTCCTCCTTGCCTCTAGTACTATAATATGAGGGATAGCTCTAAGAGGACTCACTCGAGTTGTTTCTTTATGCCTTTAGGCTGGAAGAGCGAAATGGTCTCTCGCTCCAGAGCTCATAGCTAGCTCAGAGGGGAAGGGCATATTCAGCGACACAACTCTTATATAGGGCGCGGGTCGTGCTCTTGCTAATTCACTCGGAAATGGGACACTTGACACTTAACCGATCCGGAGAACCGGGGCATTGGCCTGACTTGAATTAAGAAGAAATGCACGCCCAGGAAGAGCGAACTAGGTCCATCGATCCAGAGCTAATACTAGGATAGGAGCGGGCCGACCTATGAACAGGACTGCCTCTCGTCTTCAATCGAGGAAGGGAAAGCTCCATAACTGTATTTTATATACAAAGTCAGACTGTAGGTCTTGCGTCTGCATAGTCTGGTTCCCCTGAATCGAAGATTGCAATCCTACACAGAAAAGGAAAAACCTGGGTGAAGAGTTCGTAGGTCCCCTTTTCGATAAGAATAGGGATTTGAAATGATACAAATTCCTCTTTATTTTGTTGTGGTTCGTAGGTCCCCATTTCTTAGAGAATCACCAGCAGGAGATCACCCAATGACTGTGACTATATTAGATAGTACGCAGGTTTTTATCCCTAGTATGGGCCACAAAGAACTTATAGTTCCACTAGACGGGGACCAATGACTTGACTCTATTTATGCCTTTAGGCAGGGGAAG
Organism: Exbucklandia tonkinensis; assembly: GCA_026686915.1. Taxonomy (NCBI): domain Eukaryota; kingdom Viridiplantae; phylum Streptophyta; class Magnoliopsida; order Saxifragales; family Hamamelidaceae; genus Exbucklandia; species Exbucklandia tonkinensis. The sequence goes on along the minus strand of VIGT01000018.1, from coordinate 16,023 downwards.
CTTCTGATAGTGCCATAGCGGAGTGGTAGCCCCTTATCCCATGCCTTCCTTGCGGCAGGAATGGAGGGAAGGGAAAGCAAGATGCCTTTAAGAGCTACCAGGGCAGGGAAGGTCCTCCGCTTCTGACCTCTGCCTCTCTTTCGGATTCGGGCCTTGCTTACAGCTAGATACTAGGGAAGGACGGTCACCCCCGAAATCAAACTCGGGGGGACTTCCTTCGCTACAGGACAAGGGCGGAACTGGGACCAGTACTTAGGAATGGAGGGACGTTTAAGAATTCCTTTGGTAGTAGGTATGGGGCACGCTTCTTTCAGGAGACAACTGAGGCAAGTAGCTAGTTGACTGTAGGTTTAGAGCACGCTAGGATAGATTCTAACTAATTCTCTCTCTCCGGTCTTGCTCTTCCTCTTGCTAGGCGAATGGGCTTTGGTGGATCCGATCCCCGGTTTTCATTCCTGCTCTGGGGGTTGTCGTAGATCACTAGGAGAGATAAGAATGTATTAGCTGTTAGCTCTTCTTGCCTAGTAGCGCTAGGCTGTCTTCTCTTTGTAGTTGGGAGAGCTGGATGGCGCAAGGGGTCTTTCTTTAGGAATTCTGAAACCGCGGGCTCCATCTCCATAAGTTCTTGCCGAGGACTCGTCAGAACAGCCCTTCCCTTCCTTCCTTTCACCAAGGGAGCCCTTTTTCGCTTACGCGCCTCTACAAGAGCCATTATTTCGTCTAGGCCGATTTAACCCCAAATGAGGGGCTTGGCTTCGGATCCCTTTATAAAAGGATTCTACAAAGAGTCGACCAGGCCTTGTAGAAGCGAAGATCGATGTCCGTCCCAGCCAGCCCATTCGACGAAGCAATCTTGGACCCTCTTGGCTGCGCTGTGCTTGGATGCACTAGTATTCCACACGCCAGCGATGAGATGAAAACCGCCCCCATTCAGTGGTTCCCGTGCCACCACAATGGCATGGCATCGAAAGAGTGACCGGAACCTGTCCCTGACCAGCTCGTGAGTAGCATCCCGCTGCTGGTCGGCACAGCGTAGCGTCAAAAGCAGGTTTGCCCCGCTGACCTTTTCTAGGCCTCCTTCCTGCGGAACTGGATTGTCGATATCGACCGAATTTGTACTAACTGCAGAAGACAAAATATCTTTTTTCTGCAACACTGCCTCTGTTTGAGACGCCCTATCCATTGTGTTTCCTGCTGATCTTATTCAGACCCCAAGTGATTCCCTATTCCATTTTTCTATTTTTTTCTTCAATATATGAAAATGGCAGCTTACTAGACAACGCAGAAGGTTTATTCTTTCCATAGATGCCCGATTCGTTTCCGATATGCGCTTCCGTTCCATCCGACTACACTGAACTCCTCCTAAAAAAGCGCGTAAGGGGCCACCCACCCTTTCCCCTTAGCCCTCTCACTCCCTAAGGAATGAAAGGCCACATCTAACTCTGTCCAAAAAATGGAATACGAATGAGATCAACAATGCCATCATTGGGGCAAACGGCGAAAGGGACATCAGAAAAATGGCTTCCAGCTAGTGGTACTTGGTGTTCAAAATTCCAATATCGTTGCGCCCTGAACTACTGCTTTAGTTAGGAGAATCGCTAAGAAGAGTGCTCCTGCTATAATAGCAATGTTTATTGATGCACCCGCGGGATGTAACTTTAGCGGGTCAAAGGCTGCCTCCGCTGCAACTTTGACAACTGGCTCAATCTCACACGACCCTGCGGCGTTAGAAACTGTAAATAGGGTTTCTAAAATGTGAGTGAGAGCAGGTCCACAAATGAGAAAGCCAACGCAAAACGGTAGGAGTAAGGGGGTTACCCCCATTATAGGTATGGGGCCAGCTATTCCATTCATCCAATCCACCCTGATCCTAGTTGCCCCCAGCAAGAATTCCTCCGTCTCTTTGGACGTGAAGTCCGGGAGGTTTGAGAAGAGAGTTGGATAGGTCAACCTTTGTTGTTTGACCGTCTCGGCCGCTAAGTCGGCCCATGAACGTCCATTAGGAAGGGGGTTCACCCTTAGATGGTCAATAAAATAACGTTCAAGAAGAATTCCCAACTTCTTGTTGATTACCTCACTGCTCTCCCCGGGATGAAATTCGGGGAATGCGAGCCGAGTCCAATAATCATGGAGGTTATAAGAATGAGCCGCATGGGCATGAGAAGATCCCGAGTCGGGTTTTTTCGTAGCGGTCCTCCCGCAAAAGCAAAAGACCCATTTTTTTATTCTTTTTGTCATCCAGAATATTATCCACAGACTCCTCTTCCTATTAATCAAAAAAAAGTTCGGGATTGAAATGGAATCCCACATTATGTATTATGTTTCGTGAACCGGGCGTTGTTTATTCTCTTCTCTATATGAGATTCTTACTTTGCTCGGACCCCCGCCTTCAGGGAGGCCGCCCACGAACCATCAACCTCATCCACGTGGAGTGGCTCGTGGATTGATAAATGGCTCGAGGTAACATCTTCGGCCCCAAACCTGGGTCAGCGGCAGCAAGGGGAGGATTCTATTTTTCAGCCAACCGACACGCAGCAAGAGCAACCCCCAGTCGCTGGTCCATCGGAACCCAGAGGAGACCCCGCTCATGCCCCCGTAGAGTCCCCCCCATTGTTATCTCTTTCAGAACAAGAATATCTACAACAATTTTTCTTGGAGGAGGGCGCTGCTGTTGAACAACAACAACAGCCGGAGGTTCAGGAGGCGCTGCCGCAGGCGCCCGTACCGGCTGAAGACCCGGAGGCCATAAAAAACGGAATTCTCATGCAAATGAAAGAGCTTTACCCCGGCGATCCGTGGGATCCTGACAATCCTTTAATCCGGGAGAGGTTATTTCCGGGTAGAATAGGAAAAAATGGAGTACGGCCAATGACAATTAAACAATTAATAAATATGAATGACAGCCTAAATAGTGCCGGAAAAAAGGCCTACTGGGCTAAGGAATTACATAGAAGGATTCAAAACTGGGAGTGGCAAAATCCACGCGGCTAAATATAGCTGACCCTCTTTTCGCAACAAGGTAGCCGTAGGGGAACCTGTGGCTGGATCGAATCCTTTTCCTCTTCTGGACCCTACTGACATTAGCTCAGCCTTTTCCTCTGGACCCTACTTCATTTCCTCTCCCTTCGGAAAAGCTAGCTCCGCTTCCTGAACTTATTCTTCTATTCCCTAAGGGTCTATTAAGAAGCTATAAGGGATACATTCAACTTCACACGTCCCGAACGAGCGGAGCGGAGTATGATGGTTGTTTTTTTGTAATTCCTTGATAAGATGGTTAGGTAAGGGGTTTCAATTCACCTTTTCTTTCTCTTCTATTTCCTTTGGTGTATTAAGATTCAAGAAGGGATTCATTCAAGTTTTCCGGTGTTCATAATCTGGAGTAAAAGGATTCGAACCTTTGCATGCCGATACCAAAAACCGGTGCCTTACCACTTGGCTATACTCCATACGGCCTGTTTTGGATGGTAAGAACGGAGAAGTGTAATTTTCTGTTATGGTAGAAACCTTGATGGATCTTCTGTATCCTTAAGGTGTTATAAGATGAAAGTGGATATTGACCTTATCTTTCTCTTCCATATTCCTCCTTAGGGTCTACTAAGATGAAATCAAGGATTCATTCAATATGAAAGGGATCATTCCACTCTATTCACATTCAATCCTCAGGGTCTTCATTCCATTCTACCTACTATTTGATTTGAACCAATGACTCTCGCCGTATGAAAGCGATACTCTAACCGCTGATTCAAGTAGGTCAAGCAGGATTGCCATGGAGCAACGCCGGGATGTGATGAGTCGACCAATTCCTCTCCCGTTGGTCAGATTCAATCTTTCCTCTTCCTTTGGGCGAGCTTTGCTTCCCTCGCTCAGTATGAATATGAAATCTTCAAACTTGACTTGATGGGGGTCGGGAATGAATACCTATCCCTTACGGGAATCGAACCCGTGTCTTCGACATGAAAAGACGATGTCCTAACCACTGGACGAAAGGGACCTGAAATGTGGAATGACTATAATGACTAGGCGAACCCCCTACCGAGTGACCTGGCGATACCAACCTGCTGATTCAAGTGGGTCATATCCAGTCATCTACAAGAAAGAATTCTGTAGTTGGGCCATCTGCTCTATACGTTCGGGAAGGTGTAAAGGTTAGTGATGTCCTACTCGTCCGCCTCCAATGGATAGTTTCATTGCTTTCAGTTCCTCTCCCAATGGTCGAGATCCTTTAGAACCTCTCCTAGCCCATCATCATCATTAGCCAGAGAAGGAAATGAAAGGAAAACACCAGCGGAGGTCAACCAAAAGCTAAGAGCAGAAAGCTTTCCTGCCCTTATCCACCTTTAGAAGCAATCCTTTAATTAGTTTAGTAGCCTTCCTTTAGCTGTGGATTCTGCTGATTCTGTTGATCCTCTCTTCAATTGCATTTCCTTAGTCTTCCCCTACTCCATCCCTTTTTGAATCGGGTAAGGTTCCACTATTAACTGGCAAGGGTCCAGGTCCTTTACTGGCTCGTTTCGTATACTTCACTCGCTTCCTGTCTTTTCAAAAATCTCCCCCGTAGCAGCAGCGGCACTCGAGTTCTTAGTGCCAGGTGCAATAAGTACGCCACCTTCGGTCCCTCCTTGTGAAGCGTGCGTCATCTCGAATTGAAGGCATCTCAATTACTACCTAAGGCCTCTCCGACCTTGGTTTACGTCTGATTCCATTCTCCCTTGCTTGAGCTTCCTTCTTTCCATCCTGTGTCATTCTCGCCCATCTTCCATCTCTTCCTGGTCCATTCACAAACTTGTGGAATAAGTTTCGTTGATTTTCTTTCATTTTTTACTTACTAGTGATAAATGAAAAATGCAATAATTTGCTTTCTTTTGGGCCTGATCTGCCCATTCCTGCTTTTCTCGAATCTCGCCATCGGGAGTGGCAACTCTCTCAATCAACTTGGAGCTCTCCCTTGCTTCCTTCTTTGTTCCGGTAATCTATTTAAGTAGTTATTAAAGTACTGGTAGCCTCTAGCCTTGAGTTCTCGTCTATCTATCTGTATAGGTCATCCCTTGCAATTCAATTGGGACAAGGGTCTCAGACTCTTCTTTCTTCTGATCTGTCAGCAAGGCTCTATCTTCTTTCTTTGGTCATCTGTCCGCGAATTTGTTGGAAAGGCTCTTTCTCTTTGCTGTCTCAACAAATTCGCGCCTCTCTTGCTTACTTGTTTACAAAGAAAATCAATATTTTCTAAAGTTATCGACTCCATTCATTGGTATGCGCGAATCCCATCCTTGGTCAATCCACTCCTGCCTCGCCAAGTGCTCAATCAGTAAGACGACGAGCTTCTTGACTTGAAATACTACTTCCTTTGCCCTCTGAGCTCTCTCCTTCCTTTCCGGAGTGAGGGACTGAGTCTCTATGCCTTCCTGTGTTTAGTTAGTAAGAATATGCCAGTTCTCTCATTGAGAGGTACTAGGGTCCAGTTACAAGTCTTGATAAGAGGGCTTAAAAGCACCTAGCGTTCGCAGTATCTCTGTGTCGTTAAGCGCCACCTCTTCGGTCTAGTGGCTAATTGAATTGGTCGAAGCGCGAATTCCCCCTCTTCAAGCTCTTTTATAGGGGATTATACCGAGAATAAGTCTCTCAAATAGGCCTTTTTTTTAGACCGGATCTTTCATAGGTAAACTGAAAAATGTACAAGAGCTCTGGTAAGGCTCGCATAGGCTATGGCTCTGAACTCATCTGGATCTGATAACGCCAATCCGCTTACTCCGGCTCTGCTGGTGCAATTGGGAATATCTCTCTCATCTGGTCAGCAGTACCTCATTCATTCTTCTAATTTATCCCATGTCTGGAAGCGGCAACAAACAAAGGAAGAAAAAAGGGGATAGGCGGACGGAGGTGAAGCGGCTTACCTTCCTTTCATTCCAATATGGCCTGCGACTGAATCTGAATCTGAATCTGAATCTGGATCTTCCTCAGCAATTGGGATCGGCCACTCATCTGGAGTATGTCACCTGGTCTGATCTGGCCTGGCTGATGAAAGATCTCGTTTTTATGACCATCTTTCTTAAGCCAAAAGAGGAGCTTAGCTCTCATAGGGCTCGGCTACTATAGCTCGAGGCTGTATTTCGTCCATCATAGAATAAAAATCTATAAATAGAGGAATCGGCGGACAAGCGTCGTCGCTTTAGGTCCAATTTCTGCTGCTTAGCTCAGTGCGCTATCCAGATCTCGAAGGAATTCACTTTGCTTGCTTTCCGTTCTATTATATATAATGTATTCCCCGGTCAAACTGGTCTGGAATCAATCAGTAGTACGTCCCGCGCTTGATTGGCGAAGGAAGCCGGGAATTTTGAATCTTTCATTTCGATATCAACTGCCCGGTCCTCTGTTGGTAACGATCTACGGTCAAGGGTCAATCGCTGAGGTGAATCTGGATCGGTCTTTCGTTGTTTGCTCTGTGGCAAAAGGTCAAGGCTCATCCGCTCATCGGGAATCGAATGACTTTCTTTCTTTATTTATCTCCTTCCCGGTCGAAACGATCGATCCCGGTCCAAAGTCTTGATCGGTCGAGCTCTCGTTCTCTATCTGGCCGGGTGATAGGTACTTTGCTTTCTCTTTATCTTATATTTTCATTCTTATTTATGCTCTTCTTTCCCCTCTTTCTTAGCTTTGCTTTCTCCTGATCTACGACCACCCTTTCCTTAAAGCCATGTTTGAACGAACCTGGTAACCTTCCTTTAGCCATCTCCATTAAGTGAATCGATAGGCTTCCCCGAAAGAAAGAAGCTTTTGAGTCAGGGGAATGGTGGAAAGCCACAACCTCCCTGGACTAAGGCAGAGACCAAACCCGCCCTGACTCCCCAGAAGCAAAACGCGCCGTCTTAAACATCCGTCTTCCCAAAACTTCAGCAGAGAAGAAAATGGGTGTCCCCGTACCTGCCAAAGTTCATCCAGCCCTGAACCTCAACAAACCTGCCTTAAGCTGAATAACGGAAGCTGCTGAAAAAGGCTAGCCCTTACTAATAGATAGGCTAACGCGCTACGGCTTGACTTGACTAAGCCCCGCTTGTTCTAGCGCGCCTACTTATATTTTATTTAAACAGCCGTTGCTTGCCCTTAGTTGGTTGGAGGTAAGTCAGGATATGAAGAGCGGGAGTAGTGCCAGTGGAAAGGGAAGCGGGAAATTAGGCCCTATGGGAGTATGGATTGGAAGACGTCTAGACCCGGGCGGTAAATAGTAAAAATTTTTTCTTTATATTCTTCGGTCGGCTGAGGCATGAGGACAAATGCCTTTCGTGCTTCGGCTGACCGGGGTATGCCTTTACCCAAGCTTACTAAAAAAAAATTAGTAATCAGTGTAACGCCGTACCAAAGCAAGGAAAAGAGTAGAGACTACAGGTAGTCAAGCCAAGTAGTCTTATGAATCACAATACTCTACTGGTGGTACTCATTGGTTTCCAATAGATCAAGAAATTATGAGTATATTACTATATAAATATTAGGTCTATCATTCCTGCTTGAATCAGACCCTCTTCTTACTCTGACAGTTGAGGAAGAGATTATCTTAGTAGTGAAAGGGCTTGAACCTATGGAACCAGGAAAACTGAGGAAACAAGGGAGCAAGGCATCCATCCCACAGCCGAGCGACCAATACGGGGGGTAATGGGGGTGTCCCCCATCCGGGGGTGAAGGTGGGTGGGCTCCCCTTCCCATACAGTCACACAGGTAGAGGAGTAATACATCTCCCTTGTTGCTATGTGCCCGACCCACTAAGTAAAGAGAAACTCAACCTCTACTAATAAGGATACACGGGGCGATTAAGCCAGAAAGGTCAGTTTTTAGTAAAGGGTCCCTTCCGTTGTTTTGCCTTTTGGTTGCATAGCCGGCAAGGATTGCTTTAAGAGGTTGTGCCTTTCTGTCGGTCTTCTAATGTGCCCGACCCGAATAAGAACTAACTGAAAAGGAAAAAGTATCCACAGGGTGTAGGGTGAGGTATCTGAATTCTCGAAGCAGGGCCCTTCCTGTCCTTTCCTGATTGTAGGACTGTGGAACAAGATAAGCAAGTCCGCTCAAACAAGCAGCGGCTACTACTATGAGTAACAGCTCTATTGTTCTAGTCCCTTCGGTCTTTAAACAAGGGATTGTTATCCTCCAATGATACACTAATGGAGGAAAGGAATAGGATCTACTACTAGCTATCTACTAGTAGCTTTTCCTGTGCTGTGGTATTTTATGAGTAAGACCTTCCTTTGGATTTGAGAACACTCTTACTGAGTGGACGAAGGCAGCAGGGATTGTACTTAATACCATTTACCGGAAACGAGCCTTCGATTAGATTTTGACACAGCTTGCTTCAAAACTGGAAGGGGCAGGCATCTTTTTCATTAGCAAAAGCAACCGTAGACTATGTTTCAGCTGGGTTGCTTGTAGTGATCGAGGCAACGAGAGAACGCTCCGATCGTCGCCAGATGACACAAGAGCCCTTCCTTCATTCAGGGCGGGTCCCGGCTGAATCATAGTTCTTTGCATGGCGAGTGTAGGATACTATTGAATCAAGCCAACACGGGCGAGTGGAGTATACGGAACGAACGAGCCGAGCCGAGACTAAGGTGACCCGGGCCTATAAGCCATGAAATGAAGCTCTTACGCAGCTAGCCAAGGATATGAAATAGCGAGTGGAGTATAGAGCCTTGTCTTCCCTCCTACTGAGATGAGTCATTCCCTTGGCGGGGTGAAGGAGGAGCACGTAAAACCCTCAGGTTGAGGCCAATGAGGGACTTCGAGAACCTACCTAGGAGGATGTTCAGGAACACTGACTTCAGAAATGGTAGTAGTCTTCTTACAGGAACCCGGCCTGTCGGGAAAAGGATACGGAACTAATCGAACTACTGTAGGCAGCGAGCCCCTACTAATAATCGATTCTAGACTCTTTTGCGAGTACAGAGTACGGAACCGAGTGAGGGACAGACAGCTGAAAAACGCTCTAGAGCGCGGAGCTTCAAGATGTGATAGGCTAGCGCGCTAGCCTTTTTCCGCAGGTTGCTCCGCTAGTTGTAGCGCGCTAGCGCCCCTATAGAGTAAGGGGACTCTATCATGATCTTACGAATCTACAACTCTCTTTACTGAGCGAGACTCTATCCAGATCTAAAGAATCCGCCAAAGAGCCTTCTTCTAACTAGGAGAGTCAGCAAGCTACCGGAAGCGAAGCTTCTAGCTCCCCCTTTGAATTTCCAATTCTTCCTTTTCGTTCTACTTAGGTGGAGCAATCCGAACTCTCGACAGAATATAAAAGAGGACCACAGGCCTGTGTAGACACCTCAACGAACTCATGTGGACACTCCTCAGCCCGAGGACAATTTCTCAAATACACATTAAGATGTTGACCCATTTTTCTTTTCTTTGCTGATTCCTCTCAATGAAATTTGCCATGTTGCACTAAGTTACTTACGGATGTATGCATGCGGTCCGGGAACACTTTGGGGTGAACACCCATCCGAACAAGTAGGGTCAATAGTTCAGCATTTAGGCCGTAACATTTAGCAACAAAAAAATCTTTAACCCAACAAGTGCTCTCCGAACCAAGCTAGATAGTCTCCTATCACTAGGCTCACCAACCAACCTGGACTTTGATTCTTATTATTCCTACCGGATATCAAAACCATAAGGATTGTTTCCAGCCATGAGTTCCCATATGACATAAGCGCTCTTGGGTGGGGTGGGCCATCATTCGCCAGGTCTTTGAGTGCCCGTCGTACCACGTGGTTGGTGCACTAGGCTGATCGAGACTCGACTTTTCGGATCTGGCACCTGCGCCCGGCCCGGTCTGCCAGCTCTTAGTGGCTCTACGTCCGGTCGTGCGTGGTATGTTCGCGATTCGTACAAATGGAACGCATCGCGTACTATAACCTTCCTTTTTTGGGCTGGGCCATTCCATCAAATCTTTGAGAAGGGGCCCCATCTCGTATTTGATGGTCGGCGTGGCGATAGGCTTCGCTTCTACGACTGCCTTCCCAGCCGTTGCAAACACTGAGCGAGAACGGTAAGGGGCGCACAAACAATGTCGTTGCGCGGGGATGCGATTCGCCAAGCTGGGGCAAACAAAGCCGTCCGGCCCTACCGGATTAGGAATGCGAAGGCCTTTCCTTCGAAAGGAGACCCGGGAAAGAAAGAGCTATGCTATTGACCGACCCTTTCGTAGTGACTTCGAATCAATAGGCCTCCCCTTTTTTCTCATTTTGTTTGAGGCGGGCCAAATAGAGAATGAAATGCAGAAATAGGGGAAGGGTTCCAAACCTTTTTTTTGGTTTAAGGGCTGCTCGCCCTACCGAAGTACCAAAGGCTTTCGGGGCTTACACCTCCCTATTACACGACCTAAAAAAAGGCTTTCAGTAGCGCCCTTAGAATCTAAGCCTTTTGAAGCGCCAGTAGTTGTAGCTGTGGGTAGGGCTTTCGTTCTTATCGCTCCGGGTTCCGATCTATATGACCTCCGGGCGGTACAAAGTATACCTCTTCCGTAGAGGCAGGTAGTAACCTAACCTTTAAGAGTCTGTTCAAGGGGGAGCCCTCTTATCTATCAATGGAAAGATCTCCGTGCGTGGCGTGATAAGGAATCCTAGAAAAGATTGATTGAGACTCCCTCCACGGTCCCACGAAGATCTCTACGTACTTGTCCAGTCCAGGACAACTGAGATCTTCCGGTCTGCGTGCGTGGGAGCAGCTCAAACAAAGAAGAGTCTGGTCCGGTCCGAATTCAGGCACGGCCCGCCCGTCTGCTGCTAGGTCCGGGAATGGCGCCAGGCGAGGGCGCCGCTATGCCCCGCTGCTCTGCTGCGGCCGGCCCCCGGACTATGCAAAAGAATCGAGGCCGGGGGGGTCTCGTCCATAGTGGTTCCCCCCCGCCTTTGGTGATTGACCGAACAAATAGGCCTAGATCTATGCCCCTTAATGAATCGAATGGTCCTTCGACCTTCGTTTGATTCCGACGGCCGGCATAGATCTCATGAGACCCGCCCACTATTACTACGAAAAAAGCCCTGCCCTT
>VIGT01000018.1:0-2500 GCA_026686915.1 Exbucklandia tonkinensis | reverse complement strand
CTCGGAGCGAAGGGTTAGGCAGGTAGTACGGGCCCTCTGACTTCCAGCTATGTGCTGTGCGGCTCCCGCGAAGCGAATGAAGGGAAGCTCTTCGAGCTTACGGGTGAGCTTACGCTTACTCTCAGCCTCTTTGATTGGTAGGCGGGCGGGCTAAGCCCCCTACTTCAGATTCCATTCATAAGAGTTCTTTTATGTTGTCGTGACGCTTTGGTTAGGCCGACTACTATACTATAGGCTACTTCTAGCTTCTATAGTGGCCCTTCCACTTTGGTGTAGTTGTAGTTTGTATTGGTACTGAATGAACATATCAAACAAAGGCGAGCAGTATAAGCCCTTCTCCGGCCTGGGAAAAGCAGCGAACTCTAGAAGCTAGGGCTTTGTTCACCTTTGGACACGAACACTATTCCGTTCTCAGCGGAAACCCGCCTTAGAGATTGAACGTCGACTTATCTTATTGCCGTTCAATCTAAGACAGCGCTGATAGCTTGTAGTGAACAGCCCCCTTATGAAAATGAAACCAACCGAAAGCAGCCTTTGGTACTTAAGTAGTTAAGGTTTGGAACCCTTGCAACTATGATAGAAAGCCGTTTGCTCCTGATCTACGACCACCCTTCGCCTTTCTTTTGAATCAAAGTAGGGCGAGCAGAGCGTACCCTTATAGATAGGGAAAAAAAGAAAGGCCTTTCTTTTTTTGAATCAAAGTAGGTCGCGACTGTTGTATTTTAGTCGGTCGGGGGAAGCTACCGCTTCTACGACAGCTCCGCTTCCTCGTCTTGCTTCTGGCAAAGCTTCTACTTTGCTTGCTTCTCTCGCGCTTGCTTGCGCGAAGGCTTAGAGTCCTTTTCGCTAGGTCCAAAAGCTTCCGTCAAAGCGAAAGATCTGATCCAACAGAAATCCCGCATATTGCTCGCAGCTGATATGCGGCTACGGCTAGGCGATCATGCCATAAAACACTTTTATATGTATAGAGAGATCCCCTAGATATACAGATAGAATAGATGTTCCTGGATAGACAGACATTCCATTGATTCTGAGTTTTGGGGCTGAAAAAGCTCGTCGATCCAAATGAATCATTCTTCTGGTCTCTCTTCGCCCCCCGCCCCGAAACTGACCCACGGCACAGCGCCCATTCGCTTCGCGCGCGGGAAGGCAACGAAGTTCAGTTCATGAGACCGCAGCGGAGTGGAGCAGCCGCGACACGAAGTTCCTTACCTTAGCTGGATCTCGCTGGTGCCACCTAAACGGTAGGTAGGCGGCGGATGTGTGACGTTTGGAGTTGTCGTTCGTGCACCTGTCCCCAATGGAAGAATGAGTGATCCGTTCCCCTGCAGATCATGGCCTTACCACTCGGTCCCCGATGGCCAGCGGGGGATTCGGTATAGCAGCTCACGTTCGTTTGCGCCGCGCGTTCCCGCTGGACTGGACACGTGTTAGCTGTAGGAAGTATGGTTCCGAAAGTGACTTCGGTTCGCCAGTTCAGGCTCAACTCCTCGCTTTACGTTAGCGGACCTACAGGTCGGGCCGGGGCTCTGCGCTCTTTCTTTCTGTGTGAGACGATGCCGGGGAGAGAAGGGAATGCGTCGAGGCGGCGAACAACAACAACACAACTACATTTTGGCTTTTCCCTCCATGAGATGAGCCCAGTGCATTGGACCGATGGATAAGATAACTGAGCTGGCCCAAAAAGCGCTTGGGCGCTCTACGTACGATGTAGACTCCATCAGAAAGAAATCGATATGTATCTGATGGATCAAGAATAGATAGTTGTCTCATCAATAGATAGAAATAGGAGATTTCCCCTTATTATTGATAGATTCCCTCTCTATCCATTCCTACTCTTTCGATCTATCAGAACAGATCAGGCTATCTATCAATCGATTTGAAAATAGCACGTTCATATCGCTTTTCGTTCATTTCCGCCATAATAAGAAGCAGGCGAAGCAGCTAGAAGCGCTCGCTTCACGCCCTTGAATTCTTATTCACGAATGGAATTGGGAAAGCCAACAGAAAGATTCGATTCTGACTTCGTAGAGCCGGTGCTGCTGTTGCCTGCGCGTAGGGCCGTCCCCCACTCCCGTCCCGGGGCGCTAAGGGGCTTTTGTTTTTGGAACAGACGGCAGTGTTTTGCTGACGCCTCGAATCAAGCTTTTGTTGCGACATGCTATGTTTTCTCCCCCATTGCTAGTAGGTTGATGGGTCGCACGCCCGGCACACATGTTTTGGCCTTGTGTGTCCATAACTCAAAATAGGTGACCTAACGGCCGCCGCCCGACTAAACATACCAATAGTCACCAGATTCATATGGGCTACTGGGGAGTAAGCAATGATCTTCTTAAGATCGATCTGTCTTGAAGTGGTCGAGGAAGTATATATTATTGCAATCGCGCTTGGAGTATAAATGAAAGGAGTGGAACGAAGTGTCGCTTCGGGAAACATGGGTATTGAAAATCTTAAAAACCCGTGGGTTCCCAATTTTAAAGGAATTCCTGCCAAGATGACG